>CM072860.1:3322500-3612500 GCA_036937835.1 Pampus argenteus
TAGTAGAGATTTCTAACCTTCGAAATCACACTGGTCAGAGATATCCAGCCCATCCATCATCCTCAAGATGCACAAACAGTGGTTGGAGTCAAAAGTATCACTGGGGAAAAGAGGAGCAAGAGAATAAGAGAGAAAGAGAAGTGGTATGGAAATAGTTCACAGTCACAATCTTTTGATCAATCTTCACAACGTTCGTGTTTTGGGACTCTACTGTCCCTTTATAATGCACCACTAATGACTACACTTACTATATTGTGTTGATATAATCTTCAATGTTCTCAGGAGAACTTTCCCTCCAGTTTGCCTTGAAGCCTAAGACCAAAGTGTTGGGCTTCAGTTTGCCAAGACCAGACGCCTTAAAGAAAAAACAAAAAAAACCTTTAGCTTTGTGTGATTAAAGTTGTAGTTATTTTTGATTACTTTCTCAAATAAATGATGTTTTACCTGCAACATGTGTCGAGCTCCAACTCTGAGGCTGTCTGTCATGAAAGGTGTATAAAATGAGCGCACCTTCCTCTTGTTCATCCACTTCACTAACGAGTCGGTGACGTTCTCCTGTCTCTCCTGCTCCTGGAGGAGGTATTTTAAAAATTTCAAATCTAATTCATTAATTTCCTTTTTGGGGCCAAACGTGTTGGAAAAACACTGAATGACTGACCATGATTATGTCTGCACAGATCATAAGGCTTATATGCTTAGTGAAGGAGCCAACAAAGTCCACCAGGGCTGGTCGCTGATTTGGGGGTCCAGTCAGGACGAGACACTGGGGTCTGGTAAGAAGACAAGTCAGAGGACACATTAGAGAATACACTCTTAACAATCCTAACCAGTCCTAAAAGAAAATGTGTCTCAGTAGGTTAACACAGTCTCACATGAAAGTCAGCTGACAGGTACAGTAATTTAAGGTCTATTAATTCAATATATTATGGAGGTATTTGATCTCTCACCTAAAGTTCTTGACATGATCCTCCACACCGGACAGAGAGACAGAGTATGACAAAGCCATGTTGTATGTACCGGCCTGGACTGACGATCCCCAGTTTACCTCTGTGGATTTCACACACATACACACACACACATAGTTGTGCATTTTCTGGAGACTTATCCTAACCCTTACCATAACCTTAACATTACCGTAAATGCAAAAAAGATACAAGAACACGTCTGATTTGCAAGACTTTTAACTCACTTGGCTTGTTGTAGTTGACATATCCAAACAGGAAGAGGATAATGCAGAAGGTGATGATACTGGCCCACCAGGAGAACAGGAACATCAGCACTACAGAGATCACCGCTCCAAACAAAGCTGTCCATTTACTGTAGTAGTGAAACGATGGCCTCCAACCTGAAGGGTTCAGCAGATTTAGATTTAATAACAACTTAGATATTTTGCCATTTTGTTTGGGGGACTTGTGTATGTAGTGTTGTGTGTGAGTAGGTGACTCGCCAGGTGAGTTGGTGATGGAAGCGTGAAAGCAGCTGAAGTTGATGAGGCTGTAGGAACACAGGAAGAAGTTGGAGATCAAGGCAGCGATGGTGTCCAGCTCAGCTGTCATGATACACGAGACAGAAGTCAAAATGCATTTATTTAATAAAAACAAATATGCATTTGTAAAGTATGTTAATCATTTAAATAGTAAAACACGGTTACATCATACCCACCAATCAGAATGAAGGCCACAGCAATGATGTAGCAGAGTAAATAGGCCCTGAGTGGCTCATTATTTTTCCCATAACCCTTTGCAAAGAATCCAATGTAGGGGTATAACTTGTCTCTGCACAGACACTAGCAGATAAAGCATAAAACATAAGATTATAAAACACTTTCAGTCCATCAAATGCTTCATATTTGTCCAAGTAGAGGTGACTAAAGCCACAGCAAATATGCAAAAAAAGATGGCAGAGTCTGTCTTGCTGAATCTGTCTTGTGTTTATTAAAAAAACATAAAACATAAAAATAAAATGTAAAAATAATCCAGATGTAATGCATGATAACTAACTGAAAAATAATTGAATTTTTTTTTTAAATAAATTATATTATTTAGAAACTCCATCAGACACAACAATGAGTCGTCAAGTCCCTTGTGAACAGTTTGATCTATTGATTTTTTCTATTACAGAACTGTACATATTTGTTAATAAAAAAAAAGTGCAAATTAGACAAATCTTTCAGGCATATTAACACCAGGGTGATGCTGTAGTTTCTCACCTGAAAGACTTTAGGGGCAGAGACGAGGAAGCCGAGAGCAGACGACAAACTGGCGGCAAAGACGCCAGCAGTGATGAGGTAGTAGAAACCTGAAACTTGACCCAGTACCTAGTTGGAAAAGCAAACATTAGGCATGTTTATGAGCTCTGAGGGAAAGCTGGCTCATTGTTCTAACCCAGTGTAAGGCTAAAAATAGATGCTGGTTTAAAAAAGTACCTTGTTATTGTTAGCCAGACCATATTCACACGACTGTGACTGGATGCAGTCTGTGAAGTTCCAGCCAAAGTTACATCCCAGACCCACACAGCCCTCAGTAATGTTCCCAGTCAGGATATCACTGACGTTACCAGAGGCATCGCGCACTACACACGCCCCTGGAGCAGAACCAAAGTGCAAATATTATAGTTTTGATGTAACATTTCAGACTACAGGTTCAGCAAAGCAACAGTACCTTAAATATGACACTATCCTTTATATACGTCTGTCTACAGGCCAAACTACAAAGAACCACATATAATCCCTTCTAGTTCATTTAGTTAAAGCAATCATATCAGAAGCAAATTAATAGAACATAAGTAGCTTACCGACAGTTGCAGTAATAATTAAATAGCTGAATGTAGTCCAGAAAATACCCATGAGGGTGCCTTTGGGAATGGCAGTAGCGGGGTCCTGCAAAAGGAAATAATACATTAAGTCAGTATTCATGTAGTTCTCAGCCGTGAATGAACTTCCTCTCTGCTTTCTTTCTAGTCATACTTTGAGATCTCCAGAGATGTTGACTCCAGACAGGATGCCGATGGCAGAGGGGAAGAAAATGGAAAACATCTGGAAAAAGTTAGTTGCTCCTCCCCAGTCTGGTTTCAGGTTTGTTACGAAGATCTCACCTGGTGATGGACAAAAACAAATACTGTCTGTCTTCTGAAGACCAAATTATCAGCACTTTTTTTTTTATCCTGAGAAGCTTAAACTCACTCTGGTATCCAAAGATGCCCTGGGCCTGTTTCTCTGGACTGGGAGGGATCACTGTACCCACCAAGTAGTTGGAAAATGAGACTAATAGAACTATAAAGAACAAAATCTGGGTCTGAGAGTCAGAGACAAATGAAGAGAGAAGAAAAACGGAAAAAAACATATTATTAAGAGTAAAAGTTATTAACAGATAAAGAGACATAAAGTGAAATATGTCGGGATGTGCTCACCTTGGACTCCCACTCCATCCCAGCCAATGAAATGATCAGAAGTATAGTCACCGTGATTACACCCACAATACGGACGTCATTGATTGCATCGACCATGCTGACACCAAAATCCTACATTAATTAACCATATAGGAAACCAAACATAGTGCTTAGCTGCATGTCATGAAAAACCTTCAAAAAATAAAGGCTCAGTAAAGAGTTTAAATGATTAACTGTAAACATAACAAAGGTGTGTTTCATAAAGGATTCTAGCCTTGTCGTGTATCTATATCCCCAAGGATGATGTAAAACATATTTGTTTATTTTAAGTGTGTTATTTTAAATAATATTAATAAATAATTCAATAATTACCTGAAGTAGATCACGGACCACCTCTGCAAAGCCGACAGTGTTGAGGGCACAGGCCAGAGCATTGGCGAAGGAGAACACCACCCCTATTGGCCCGCCAATCTCAGGACCCAGCGAGCGAGAGATCATGAAATAAGCCCCACCTGAAGATTATTAACCATAGAAACAAGGTTGGTATCATAGAATGTGTGCTAAAAAAAAAGTCCATTTGATGCAAATTTCCATATAAAGTCAATAATCCGTATTTATAGCCGTCCATGACTGACCTGAGATGACCCTTCCGTTGGTGGCGATGGCAGAGATGGAGAGGGTAGTTATTGAGGTCACCGTCACAGACATCAGGATAATTAGCCAGGTCAACACTGAGAGGAGACAGTATGTTTTTAGTTATGCTTGACTGTGTGGATATACACATCTGGTGCATTTACATTGGTCGGCACTTTAAAATATATCTATCTATGTAAGTGTATAACTAATATGTAAACAGCCATGTCTTTTATTCCCAGGACTCATTTTTCATCATTAGCATCTCTAAGGTGCTATTAAGGTTCAGACTACAAATGATAACTCACAGATGCCTGCCTGAGAGGTGATCCAGGATAAGCGGAGAAACAGGATGACTCCCCAGATATTCAGCATGCATCGAACCTGAAACACACACACAAAAGGAAACAATAAAAAAACAAAACACAGCGATTTAGCAGTGTGTGCTATTGTCTCTGTTTTGCACTCACCATGACTCCAGTCACCCAGCCAAATCTAACAGGAGCTTTCTCATTTGGTGCAGCTTGTGATTCGTCTTTTCCACTGTCTGTGACCGATAGATCACTAACACCAGAGTCTGTAGTGGTGTTTGCTACCCCCATACCTGCCTCCACCTCCTGAGGAAAAAAAATAAAATAAAATGAACAAAAAGGGAAACATATATAGTTTCATAGTATAAAATGAATGAACATCACTTAATGACCTTTTACCCTTTATATTCACAATAACATAATTTCAAAGCAAATGTATTTTTTTATTTATATCATTTTTACAGTAATCTATACCAACTGCTTATTCACAGAACAAAAAGTACTAAATTCGTTACTAATAATGTAGCCCTGCTCCATATTTATTCATGGTTTGATAGGCTGCGGCCTGCTAAGTTTGAAATGTGCTTCCCAGGCATAAGAAACTTACTTCAAACGCCCGACGTAGAGCCCCCAGAGAAGGTCGGCTCTTTGCCTGCTTGTGCGGCAGTGTACTGGCATAATGCTCCAGCTGTGGCACCAGGTCTAACGTGCTGTAGAAGGAAGATCTCCGCAGTGCTACCTGTGAGTCCCGGCGCCCTGATGAACTGTTAGACAGGAGGTCAAAGGAAAAGCAGGGTTTTTCAAATAAAACAGAAAAGAAAAAAAATTACCATCATGTTGCAACAGAAAAAAATGTTTCTCTTGAAATAATGTACCATCAAATTCAACATTTTGTCCGAGTGAAGGGGCATGAGGTACTTGCACATTTTAATTGAATCCATGCAGAAAAAAAGTATGATTCCTAAAGATTAAACAAGGTATAGATTTGCTTTTTAAATTAGCAAAAGAGGGCCATATTTGTCAATAAAGTCAATAAAAAATCAGTTTTTATGAAATCAAAATAAACAACGTAAACCTTGAATCCGTGTCCGAGATAACAATAGTTGGAGGAATTTGGAGGTTGCCATCTTGTTGTTGGCTGCTGCCGTCAAAACGGTGTGAAAAATACTTGGGAGGTCCTTCCTCATTGGTTGAGAATCTGACACGAGGAAGAACGCCTTGGGCCAAGCCAGTATTTTTGGATGTAAGTTGACCCATTGGCAAGTTTTACTGGTTCCTGTTTAACAGCACGACAACAATACTTCTGATATGTAAATGATGGTCAGCGCTTCCTAAAAAATGATCAATGGATTTAAGACAGTGAGAAATGGGAGAAATTGCTTTTTAAACTACTACTGATGAAGAGTCATATGTAATCACCTCCTTGGACGAAAAGCATACTCCACATCACAGAAACAACTATATTTGAGTGTTATTTTTATTTTTTTAAAGATGAGAACCATCCAAGTAATATAAAAACGAAAATACTGTACTTGAGATCCATTTATAATCCTTTAAATATAAATAAATTTTCACTGTAACATTAGAAATACACAAACACACTGAGTTAATAACACCACTAAATCAACTTGTATTCTTCTGATTAACTGAATGCAAATCTTAACGTTTGGGAATTATTTTGAATGCGCGTCTGAATCTTTGCCGAACGACATAAGGTACCACGACACCAAATGCCACAATTGGTCCAAATAATTCATCAATCCAAATATTGTATACTGTAAATATACAACGTATACAAACTCACGATACAGTAAAAGTCAACTTCTACAAACCTAAAATTCAGTTTTTATTGATAAATCCAATGACATATGATAATAAACACTGTTAATGTTGTTAGTTTTAACAGTGATAAACAATTATTCAAACTCACAGCAAATGAATGAATCCAGTCATTCTACACATTTTAATAAACCTTCCAATGATTCTGACAGATGAACATATTTCATTTCTATATTCAGTTATTTTAAAGCAGAAACAGGTCTTAAGTACTTACACAGTCGCTTTGCTCTTCCAGATGAAGTTAGCAACAGATGAAAAATGTTCCCTGCTTTCATTTCACAGTGTGACTTGTTGAAATTTATACCTTTGATGAGGGTAGGTGACATCCCCTCCCATCTTTCTCATCTACCTGCCTCCCTCCCCCTCATTCACACACACTCTCTCACACACACACACACACACACACGCACGCACCTTATTGCCTTCTCATCTACACTAAAAAAAATGAACAATAATTTGCCATTTTATTTTATTTAAGAAATAAAATAAAATAAATTGTGGTCTCAAAACAAATCTTGGTATTAACTGAATCCATTAACATGATTATAATTTTCATTTTCACATACATACAAATGTGAAACATACAAACAGTATTTTGTCAATAGCTTCTCAGGATGTGATGAGTTTGGAGTAAACAGAAGAACAAGTGGGTGGGGAAGGGAAGCCTTACATGTATGTACTGTAAACTCAAAGTAATAGACACACTGCCCTTGATTTTTCTGTCATTTTCTGAGAAGAAGGCAGCAAACATTTCACAGTGTTGTTTAGCAGAAAATGTTTCCAAGACGAGATGCAGCAACAACAAAATAACTCCTTCTTTAACTCCTTAACTCTTGCAGCAAATGATGAAATGATGAAGATGAGAACTGGAAGGAAATGTTGATTCATTATTTATGCGAGGATGTTATTTTCACTTTTCACGCATTCCAAAAATCCTTTTAAATGATTATAGTTCCTATATTTTAATAGATTTGTTTATTTAAAAAAAAAAAAAGATACTGTAAATGTGTTATTCATTTTTTATTAATACAGCACTATTTCTTAATAAATGTATACATTTTAGATGTTCTCAGATGAGGCAACAGCTGAGATGAAAATTTCTGACTCACCATACGTTTTTTTGGGTTGTTTTTTTTCCAGAATCGTTGACTTCTGACTCTACATGTCATTACTACGTCAATAATGCACAGGAAGAAACTTCAGATCCTCCTCTGCTTTTTGCAAGATACAAACTAAAACAGTACTGATTCTACTCTATCTCGGTCTATTTCTCACCATAACCAACTCTTCAGCATGGACATCAGTCGCTCTAATAGACATGAAACAATGTCAATCAATACCTATTCAAAAACTAGCTAATAATTGTCTTGATTTAAACATGATGTCGTAACCAAACAATATTCAACAGATAGTGGGTACAATAAGAATTTGGCTTCTTACATCCGCATTTCTCACATAACTCATTCACAGACACACACATGCAATTTTCACACTTTTAAATATAGGACTTATTATTACAGTTATTGTGTGTTACCACATGTGGTCAAGCATGATTTACTTGTACTGTTTAGAAACAACAGTGGTAGCAGAGTAGTGTCAAGAAAGCTTGTGTTATTGTTGAAGTTAACATTATTTTTAATGAAGGATGTGATTCATTTGTATATCTTTAAATTATTAAGAATATATAATGTTGTCCATAAACAAGAAAATCAGCTATTTAAAAAAAAAAAAAAACAGGATATCACTCCTTTATTCACAAAATGTCTCTTTATTTTAAAATTTGCCTCGAAAAAAATTACAAATTTCCAAACAAAAACTTACAGTTACACATTTTCCATTTTTGGTTTAAGAAAACAGACTTCTTAGTCTCCATACTGCCTGATTTCCTAAAGGTTTGAACTTCTTGCAGTGTATTCCTCATAATACCAGCACCCAGCTATAATTAAACCTGCCTCCTGCACCCCACATGATGACAATGCCATTGTGCCCTGGTCAAAGTCACTTGTTACACCCACGCTGATAGAGGAAACTCAAGGTAGGTGTCTAAGCAGCATCTTGTTCCAAAATGAGATATTAACCATTTATTATAAAGTGAGGACTCCTCTTACAATAGTTAGTTCAAAAGACTGCATTCTGCTGCTGTTTCCTATGTCTCTCAGAGATATTTGGTGCTTTAAAAGTTCTTATTTTGGGAATTGATCATATCTTTTCTGTGAAGTATAGGGAGATGTACACAAACAGGATTGAGAAGGAGTGCACTGTTTGGGTTTCGACACAGTCAACTCTCAGCATTGCTAAAGACATGCTTGTGACATCCTGTGAACTTGTGAGTGTTGCTCAAAATAACATTGTTTACAGTTCATTTTGAAGGTGAGGTTAGATTTAGAAAGGATACAAGAAAACCACAGGCGTCACGCTGGGAAATAAACAACACAATGACTTACATAATGTGACCATTCCAGGAACGCAGTACTCACACTGTTCCTCCCTACTATAACTGTGCTTTCCTTTTCTTACTCATCTCTCCCATTTTATCCGTTCTTTGGTCCATCACCTTGCCAGGTAATGTCTGGACATCTGCATCGTGACAAGCAGGTGGGCCAGGTGAGAGGTGTCCATAACAGGACGGTCCAGATTCGGAGCCCTGTGACAGTAAGCAGAACAACAAAGACTGAAGCAAAACAACAGGAAAGAGAAGTCGTTTCAGAAATTAGGAGAGAAAGAGGGGTAGATAGGAAGGGTGGAGGTGAACAAGGAAAGGTGGGAAACAGAAAAGAAAGACCAGGGAATCTCCTACTGAACCAAAAATGTGATACAGACACAGAACTAAGCCATCGTCCCAACTTCTCTCTCACCAAGGAGGATCCAGATCTCCTATCTTACATTCTCCCCTCACACGCCGAGTCGCTCTTCATTTGCCTACAGGGCCTTCAGGAGGAAGGACTGCTCCTAGACTACACCTTTCACGTCCAAAGCAACTCCTTCCAAGCACACAAACTTGTGCTGGCATCTGCTAGTCAAACCCCAGAGGCGTTTTTCGGCTCAAAACAAAAACCTGTGCTTGAAATGGAGGAAATAGCATGTTGTCTAACCCCGGTTGGGTTAAAGATTGTTCTGGACTTTGCATACTGCAGAGATGTGGCCATGGACCTGGGTAAAGACGGGATAATAATGGAGCAAGTGTTGAATGCTTGCAAATGCCTAGAGATGGAGCGGCTCAAGTGGAAATACAGGTCAAAAGTTGCAACCTCTGCAGTCACAGAAATGGAGAAGAGTCTGACTGTCATCAGGGACTTGTGGGAAAGAGGAGTAGGGTGTGATGTCACAATACAAGCAGAAAGTGGAGAAAGATACCCAGGTAAGAAGCAACGGTGTGTTTTCCATTTTGTAATGGTCATAATGATTTTGTAAAAATATCATCCAAGACAGGCACTAAAAAAACAAACAAAAAAAACCAAAAACATGGGTCATTTGGGAGGAAATGAGAACATTTTTTATGTTGGTGCTGTGAATAGTTTTTATATATTATACACAAATTCTCCAGACAGTACATTTTTAGTTGAAATCTATATAAATCTGTGGGATATTTATATGAAACAGTGATAATATCATATAGATATAATATAGTATAGTAATATGAATCGCTGCTTTACTCATATACATGAGTATGTTGATGTTTTCAACCTGCGTACTATTATTCCTCCATGACACATGCTTACTCATCATATGCTGTTGTTAGCGCAGAAAATATCCAAATATGTATCAGTATGACATAAGCAGGGTTGACATTAAGTTAAAAATAAATCAGACAAAGTGTTTTAACGTTTGAAGATTGAGATATGCTGATGATGAAGTGCTGATATTGGATGGTGTCATAGCCTATGGTTTGGTCCAACCCTGATGAAAGACATTTTTAATTCCTCATGAACACTTTTAGTCTCTCTCTCTCTACTTGTGTATCCCTCCTTTATTCTACCTCCACTTCTCTTAGCACACCGCGTGGTGCTAGCAGCAGGTGGGGACTATTTCCGGGCAATGCTCTGTGGAGGGTTACGAGAATCCAAGGAGGACATTGTGTGCCTGCGAGGCGTGGCGTCCTGGGTCATTGAATCCATACTTGGCTTCATCTACACGGGTCAACTCAGACTTGGCTGGAGGCATATTTGGGAGCTTACAGATGCACTACTGCAGTTCCAGCTGCAGGGGGCACTCTCTCTGTGCATCGACTTCCTGCAGGACAGAATGGATGAAAGCACCTGTCTAGATGTGCTGGTCCTGGCTGAGACCTATGGGCTGGTCCAACTTAGGGAGGCTGCAGAGGATTACATCCTAGCCAACTTCCAGTGCATCTCTGTTGGGGAGAAGTTCAAGGACGTCCCCTGGCCCCTTCTGGACAGGCTGCTTGAGAAAGATTCTCTGTGTGTAGAGAGTGAGGTAAATACAAAAATAAATTTTAAAAAAAACCCAGCAGCTTAAAAAACATTCAATATAAAAACAAAAACATGTTAAACTTACTCCTCAGACAAAATAAGCGACATAAAAATATCACTTGCTGACACAATGTTAATTTGTGGTTTGTGGTTTCGACACATTACAGAGCCTTTGAAGTACTAACCACTTCCACAATCAGGACCTTAAAAATTGTCATAAATTTATAGATTTGACAAGAAAATCATTTTCTTTTAAATAAATCAGCAAGATTGTCAATTGTTGAACAAGTTTTACCAGTTTTACCAATTTTCAAACCTTGAATGTCAACAAAGGAAGCTAAAAGTCTGATGTGTGAACCTTATAAATTTAAGTTTCTCTTCTCCTTCTTCCCTTCATTCTTAGATTGTGGTTTTTAATGCAGTAGTGAGCTGGGTGGAGGACAACCGCAAAGAAAGACTCCCATTTCTGCCAGGCCTGCTCCGCCAAGTTCGTCTCCCCCTCCTCAGCAAATCGGACCTCCAGAAGGTCCTCAGCTGTAGACTCCTCTGCAGAAGCCCTGCGGCCAAAGAAGCACTGGAGGCTAGTCAAAGCCTCCTAAAGGGGGATTACAGAGGGCCTGCTTGCCGACAACGTACCCCAAACCACGTACTCACAATCATAACCTTACAGTTTATCGTTGATTTGATTTCTAAATATAGTATAGTAATAGTAAATACAACCTTGTCCCTGCTTCTGTCCTGTTTTAGGCTCTGGTTCTGGTTGGTGGCGACACTGTTGATGATAAATTCATGAAGAGGGTTCCCAACCAGACCCTGTGGTACATCCACCAGCTCCACCGTGGACCCGGTCTGATTAGACGCATAGAGTGGAAGTCATTGACTAAGCTCCCGGAACCTGCTCGATTCAGACACTCCGTCTGCCTCCTCAACAACAAACTGTACATCCTGGGAGGACGCAAGTACTACGGAGCGCTGGACATCCTCAAGTCTGCTTTGAGGTAGGGTTGGGAGCGGTTCATAAAGGCCAAGGAATTCAGCTACTGGTAGCTGATATCGCAAAGGTTCAATATCGTCAAAATTGAGCAAAAAGGTAGAAAGCTAAGAAAATGTTGTGGGTAAAAATATGGATGGCAAAAGTTCCAATTTTATCATTTAAACCTTTTAAACTTTTGTAACTGTGACATGTTTCACATGAAAAAGGCCTATTCAGTCTATCGGATTGTCTCAGTGTGACACAAACCACTGTTGCTCTCCTAGTGTCACATCATTAGATAAATAAGGTAATTATGTGTGACGTTAGTGCTGGACCAGCAGTCTCTTCTTGCCTTATATCCAAAAATAGCTTTCCAGCTCTGTTGACGTTTTGAAAGGACAGTTTGCAGTTTAAATACCTGACATTTGGGGGCACTATTGGACTCTATAACAAACTCTGAGATGAATCACTGTCATGTCACTGCCTCCATATCCAGTTACACTAAAAAAAAAAAGGTGCAATGAAAGTTGAGATTATTAGCATGCATCTCTTTAGGTTTGACCTGACCGAGTGTAAATGGGAACAACTACCTGACATGCTGTGTCAAAGGGACTACTTTTCCGCTGTGTGTCTGGAAGGAAAGGTCTTTGTGCTGGGTGGTAACCGTGATGACAGCCAATACCTGGATGCTGTGGAGTACTACACTCCTGAGGAAAATACCTGGAGGTATAGTGTTACTACTTTTACGATGCAAGTTACTAGATTTTAAAAATAATTGAAGCTGAATTACGTGGAAGCATGATAATAAAAAATAACTTTGTGTCCTGTCCCTTGCAGGCGGGCTCACTGTCTGGACACAGCTGTCTGCGGCCATGCTGCAGCTGTACTGGACGGGCAGATCTACATGTCAGGGGGCTGTGACCCTCATCAGGACTGCCTACCCTCTATGTGGCAGTACCACCCTTCCCGTGGCTGTTCTCCCAGAGCACCCATGACTGTGGGAGCGGGACGCGCAGGTCATGTGATGTTAGCCTTGGGGAAGGGGTTGGTGGTAGCTGGAGGACTCCATCCTCTTTGGATGGGCTTTGGAGACCAACTCCTCTGTGAGCTGTACGACCCAAAACACGACTCCTGGTCTTCTATCCCCGCCCTGCCTAGGCCTCATCTGTCACCAGGGGCAACTGTACTTGATGGACGGTTGTATGTTGTAGGAGGGTCTTCAGTAGACACAGCGAAGGATACCAAGTGGGTGCATCGCTATGACCCCAAGGAGAGGTGCTGGGAAAAACTTGGGGCTATGCCACACCCATATACAGATCTAGCAGCTTGTTCCCTGCCACTTCATCATCTGACTAGTTAGCATTAAAGTCTATAATTGAAAGAAAGATAAGGAACTATCACTTTATGTAATAACTAAACACAGCGACAAACGAAATATAATAGTTTTGCTGTAGAGAGTAGAATCTAGTTTGTATTAAAAAAATTTAAAACATTTTTGAACTACTTGTTGAAGGTTAGCTGATATTTTGTGTAAAACCTCAAGAAATCCCTGTGAAATTATTTCTCATTATTTGACTCAACAACTTACATCCAAAGTTATGATAAATGAGGTCACAAAACCCACAATGAAAAACATGTTTCTTTGCACAAAAGTTGTGCATATCGTAGCTTCCTGTTATCAGTCATAGATAGATAATTAATTCTTCCTTCATTTGACATGGTATTACATGGTTACATAAATGAAATGTCAGTATACAGAGACCAAATGGCAAAATATTGGCCAAGAAACAGATGCAAGCTTATCAGAGCCAAAGCTGTTAGAGGCAAACATCATCACATTGGGGGATTTGATAATCATCATACAAAACTATGAACAATACAGTTTTTAAAAAAACAAACATGTTGACACAAGATGGTCGATTAAATGTGATTTCAGTTGGACGTTACATTAAATCAACAGTCCCAAAGAAAGGGGAAATAAGGACAGTGTGCAAATTCATTACACAATGAAGCGATATTACACAATATACTGTGAACTTCCTACTCTGTTCTCTGAATTACATGTATCATTGTTTTTTGTTTTTTTTGTTAAGTCTGTGTAAGAGACACTTGCACATATACAAATTGGTAAATTGTTTCTGTAACCATATGCTATAGACTTTATGTTATAACATTATTTAACTTTGCTAAGGTTATGTATATGCTTGCTGTTTTTCTGTTCTTGGGTGCTTGGCAATAATTCAGGCAATAATTTAAATTTTAATAGGGTGACGAGGTGCAATAATGTTGTGAAATAGTGCTGCTAAGATAAATTCATATTAATGGGTACATCAAGATAGCAGGTAATAATATGTTACAACATTACTAATGTGTGAGTTCAAATACATTTTCATTCCCTCTCTGCCTCCTGTGGACTTGTGACCCAGTACCGTGGGTTTCACAAGAAAAGTGGAACATGGTTGAAACTGCCACTATAGCCTGTAGCTGCAACACAAGAGTATATAGATAGCATGTGTTAAACATGTTTGGTATAGATATCATGTCTCTTGGCTGCTATAGGGAGATGACTGGTAGGGAAATGTCAACTGCATCATCTCATCATCATCCTGTACATTTATGTCCCTGTCATGATTTGATATTGTGATTTCTATGTCCATGTAACTGCCATGAACCATGTTTCATATTTCCTGTGACATTGTTCCCTTTTTTTTTTCTGTGTCTCTCTGAAGCTAAAGGGACAATGAACCACAGGAAATCTTGCAACTTGGCCATGTGTTGCTGAACACTGCATGCAGAACACTGTGTAACAGTATAATACGTGAAACAAACGGTTGATTTTGCAAGCCTGTACTTTATGTACTTTTGTAGACGTCATGTGAATAATTGCCACAAATAAATCATAAAAAAAAATGTATTAGGTTACGTATAATATCATGTTTATAATAATATAAAATTAAATACAATTTGTATTTAAAATTATTAAAAAACATAACACATTTAACAAATTCCTTTTAAAATAGACAAACAACAAAAAAAATCATATAAAATTTACAAACAAATGATAATTATTTGTGGACCAACAATGCTTTGACAAAAACGTAAACATAAAGAAGAAGAATTTTTGATTTGGCTACATAGGCCACAATCAGATAAAAACCCTGTTTCTTTATTTCCAGCAATAGCCATTCAGCCATTCATGCATTTATGTGCCATGAACACTTGGCATCTATTTGGACCTGGTGTTTGGTCAACTTTCTGTCACAACATTCAACATTGAAATATTACAGTGAGTAAAGGAACAACAGGAAACAGCCACAGTGATCTGTGAGATTGAGATTTTGTTGTTTGTGTGTTGATTTTATGACTGAATAGCCAACATTTTCCAGTCCGATTTCTAATGTAAAAAAAGCTCATGGAAGTGAAAGCTCAAAATTAAATTACAACATTACATAATTCATTGTAAAACGTAGTCCAAGTAAAATAGTTTGAGCTATATGAGCAACTATTATACCTGCTCAACACTTGCCAGAGTGTTGAACACAGCCTCCTCCACCTCGTTCTCTTCCCTACTGTTGCTCCTCTCCTTGTTCTTGCTTTTGAAAGGTTTCCCCAGCTTGACCGACAGCGTGTGCAGAACAGAGCTCTCATCTGGTCCAGAGCTCGAGCGGCCGCTGCGAGTGAACGTAGACGTGGTTCTTCTTTCCGAGTTGGTGTCCTCGAACAGTTTGCCCATGAAGCTGAGGCCAGCCTGACGAATGTGGGAGCTGCCGGCGAACACGTAGAGGATGGGATTGATGGCGCTGCTGAAGTAGGCGAAAGCTGTGACATTGGGACGGGCTACATTAGCAGCTTTGACCACTGATTTACTGCCCTGTAACAGACCAGCCACCTGGACGAGGGAGATTAGAGAAAACAGGAGTACAGGAGTAAGTTATCACATAAAAGCCTGTTTAATAGCTGCAGATGTTTGGCTTCTAATGGAAACAGTTAAAGCTTATCGCCAATGAAGGCCAATTCTAACGATTCAATATTACCTCTATGATGTTGACGATGTGATACGGCAGCC
The DNA here is from genome assembly GCA_036937835.1 of Pampus argenteus. Lineage (NCBI taxonomy): Eukaryota > Metazoa > Chordata > Actinopteri > Scombriformes > Stromateidae > Pampus > Pampus argenteus. The sequence goes on from CM072860.1 coordinate 3,338,140, forward strand.
AGAACATGGCAAAGGCACAGATGATCATTAGGATCAAGCGGCTGCCTTGACTTCTGCGTTGGAATTTGGCACTTTTCAGACGCCAAATGACGAAAGAGTAACAGGTGGTGATCATGGAGAAGGGCACCAGAAAGGACATGATGGTCTCAAACATGTACTGGAAGATGTGGAGAGTCTCATTGCTCCAGTATTGTCTGCAAAGGCTCACGTTGACGTTCATGATTGTTATTTTCTGTACGCTGTAGGAGAAGCAGAGGAAAAAAAAGGAAATGAATATAAAGTGAATGTGATGAGGAGACACACGTGTGATGAATTTATTTGCTCTACAGCATTTAACATTTTTCTGATCATACATAAAAAATAAAAAACAATTTACAGTCACTGTCAATGAATGTGTGTGTCTTTATGTGTACGGAAGTCAATTAGCAACAAAACTTTTAAGCACACAGATTTAGTGTGTGACACAGTGTGAGTGTCTTTGCTTGCTTTGTCTTCAAAGTGGCAGCAGACCACACTGGGTTTGACCATCAGCCTATTTCACACAACGAGCTTTCATTCTAACAATCTCAAACGGTACCAGCATGTTCTGCTGCAGCCAGTTGATGAGAGAGTAAGAAACGTTCAACATCTTTAAAAAAAAAAACTAGATATTAATGTATAATAATGAGGCCAGATCAGACCAAATATGAATGACCTCAAACTTTGATGAACAGATTCCCAGTCAGGTGTGTGTGATGCCTGTGTGTGTGTGTGTGTGTGTCTGTGGTATTGCGGTAAACAGGTAGTAACAAGTCAGAGCATATCTGTTTTGTGCTCGTTTACACCCATATTACTTCGACATATAATAAAAGGAAAGCTGGCAATTTTGCAAGTTTCTTTTGTGAAAGGGTTCCCTTTCTGAACTTCAACAGCGACACGTTTTTTTTTTTTTTTTTTTTAAAGAGTTTGAATTTAGAAATATATTAGATTCAAAGGTAAAAAAAGAAAAAAAAAAAAAAGCTCACCTGCGGAAGAAGGGCATCGGCAGTGACAGGATGAACGCTGTCACCCAGACCCCCAGCAGGAGGACGAACAGGGAGCGCTTGGTTCGCATTCTCTGAGACAGAAAAGGCCTTGTGACAGCCATCCAGCGGTCTATACTCATCAGGCTGATGAGGTAAATGGAAACATACATGTTCACACTCGACAGGTAATGCACCAGCTTGCAAGCTGCTGAGCCAAACTCCCAGTTGACTGTAGCCAGGTACCTCAAGAAAAAAGGGGCGCTGAGCAGCACGAACGCATCCGCTAGGGCCAGATTCAGCACCAACAAACAAGTTACTGACCGCTTCTTCACTCTGCAAAGCACTGACCAAACCACAAACAGGTTCCCAGGGAAGCCCAGAATAAATGCCAAGGACAGGATTCCAATGCCACCCTGAGCTGAAGGGCTGAGGGGCAGCGAGGAGGAGCTGGTGGTGGTGGTTTTGGTCATCTTGAAGCCACTGAAGAATCTATGACAATTACACAAGCTTTCATAGAAGAAACGAGCAGGAAACAGGATATGCTGTTGTGAGTCATGAATGTGCGTCAGGGCTGCAAAACATTACAAAATATATTTTTTTTTAAATGGATATCTGGAACTAAGTGAGCCATTGAATATCTTTTATTGCATACCATTTGTGTGCAGCAAACAAATGAAAACATTCAGTAAGTATTGTCAAGTTGTCGAGTTGCAGAAACTTTTTATACAGTATAGAGAATATTTTCATATGACTGATTAAGTTTCATTGCCTGCACTGTGTGTTTGTTTGTTTTTGTTTGGTTTTAGTCATGTTAAGGATTGTTTATCCTTCTGGAGGTGCTGAAATTAAAAAAAAAAAAAATGCAATTAAAATAATGTTTAATATTAACTATTATATAAAATAAAAGTTTTCCCCTCTTTAAACACTATTCTAGTCTCACTAGAATAGTGTTTTCTCTCAGTTTCCTTCAAAATTCACCGACGGGTTTTCCAACGGGACACTTGAATATTATTATTGTAATTTTACTTTTTATTAATTAACTTTTTTTTTCTTTTTTTTTTTAAGGCAGGAACTTGCTGAGAGTTCTTAGTTTTTCTTGTAGTTTGACATCAAACTAGACCACATACTGACCTTCAACTGCTGACTTTTTAATTGCTTCCAAAAGTAAATCCGCTCCAAACGTGTGCCCGTTTCCCTTGAGATGATTTACTGTGACCTTCTGACTTTCACTTTGAAGACAGTGTGTAAAAAGAGTGAAAAACAACTAAAAAAAGAGATATATTGAGTAAGAAAGGAAAACCACAGGAAGCCAGCTTGAGATCACTGTCATCGTCCCTCTGACACTTTTCATTATACTATTGCAGACTCTTGCATATGTAATACTGGTATACACATGACAGCTTTAAGGAAAAATATTGACATAACTGCTGCCCTTTGTTGCGAATCAAGAGCCGATATCACGGAAAAGCCCTACAGTGTTGTGAAAGCAGTGGCAGCATCCTGATCAATGAAGAACATGAATGTCCAACACAAGACGCTGCCATGAAGGTGAGTAAGTGAGGGCTTAATACCCCAGTCAACTTGGATCGTGTTGATACCTGCGCATTAGATCATATCTGTACGGTATACTCTGGGTTCTCTCTAGCACAAGACTCGTTTGGCAGGATTACCCCATATTCCTCTTTCCACATAACCATCTATCTCAAGTTACATATGAGGGACAGGACGTATTATATTACATAACAAACCTGTGATGTGTCATCTCTTTCAGAAACAATTCATTACTTCATGTTGTATTTTTCTTGTTACTGTTGACTGTTTAACTGTGTGTAGAGAATTATAACTACCAACCTTAGCAACGGCCTCATAAGGCTACAGGACAGACGGCCGTTTGTGGGAAATGCAAGAACGAATATATAGAGGTAACGTTGCAAACGAAGCATTTAACATTGACAACCGACATCATAACAGTATAAAAATAACAGGAAATCATAAAAAAGCATTTCAACAGTAGTATTCTTTCAGTTCATCTAGACCTTTCTAGACATATTTTTAACAAGAACAAAATAACAAGCAGAACAAATTCATATTGACATTACAGTAAACATGTACAGTAAACATAAGATCCCACCTCTCTTTGAGGGGTGGATGTTTAATGAAAAAAAGAGTTTGAGTGAGGGATGACTGGCAGTGCTGAATAATGGTCATATCATATAGAGTTTTAATGCACTGAGTTGTGTGGTTTAAGCACCATCTCCAGGCTGCAAGCTGTTTCAGGATCAGTTAGTTTACGAGAGTTTTTACGTTTTTCACAGCTGCTGATTCTGAACTGCTGCTTGCATCTTTTCTCGAATGGCTGCCGTGCATGATGAACCCATTATCTTTACATTTATTGAGTGGCTGGAGGAGATATTTAAAAGGCTGTGTCCATTCTGCCTCGGTGAAACAACACCAGCATTAAGCTCGCCGCCTTCCATGTCCTCTACTTGCTATTATTCACTGGTTTGACATTAGAGCTCGAGTTGGTAACAGAGTCTGGATCTTTGTCTTTGAGCATGACCGCATCTGCATCTTTGTCTTTGTCACGACTGTTCTGGCTGTTCTGTCGACTCTTCCGGCTGGATGAGTCCAGCCCCGTGCCTTCAAACAAGCGGGCCATAAAAGCCAATCCTTCTCGCCGGATGTACGACTTTCCTGCGAAGAAGTAGAGCACTGGGTTGGCACTGCTGCTCATGAAAGCCAGGGACGAGGTGACAGCACGGCTCTTCTGCCATATATTACCCAACCTAATGGATGGAAAATTTTGCAGAGAATTGTATTAGCTAAAAGTGACAGAAAACTGGTTATTTGTCAAATTATATACTCTTTATACTTTAAGACAGAGTGGTTTCAAATAAAATAAATAAAGAAAATGAATAAATGATCACTTACATTTCTTTTCCTGGCCCTGTTGGATATAAAGCCCATGTAACCTGAGAACAATACAAAATTGTTAGATTTACAACAAAACCTCTATACACTTCAAACCTGCGTGTATGTTGAATACTTTTAAAGACTATATATTTTAAATATTTCAATGTCTTGTTTCTAAAAAAAAAACAAGATGTGTGACATACTTGCACCATATTGATGAGATGGTACGGTAACCAAAAGATGCAGAAGGTCACCACGATGGCCAGGATGAGCTTCTCACTGCGGATACGACGGCGAAACTTGGTTTGTCGGATCTTTCGCAAGATGCAGATGTAGCTAAATACAATGATCCCGTAAGGAATTAAAAACCCCAACACGAGCTCCAGCGTGTACTGGAGGACCACCTGCATGAGGGAGATAAGATGGGATAAGATGTACAGCGGGAAAACACAAATCTTATTTTTGACAATCTGCATCACGTAAAGTTCCATGATGGTGCACTTATGGTTATTTGTTTTACATTTTATGTTGCAACCTCATGCTAAAATTGCTTAAATTCGTTTGTTTCCCCTCATCAATCTACACTCAATAATCCATAATGACAAAGCAAAAAAAAAACAAAATGCTAATTTATTTTTTTTTTAAAAATCACATCCACATAAGTATTCAGACCTTTGCTATGACACTTGAAATTTAGCTCAGCTGCCTTCCATTTCTCTTCACCTTTGAGATGTTTCTACACCTTGATTAGAGTCCACCTGTGGTAAATTGACTTGACTGAACATGATGATTTGGAAAGCACACATCTGTCTATCTCACAGCGGACGATGCATATCAGAAGGATTGAAGGAGCTGCCTGCAGAACTCAGAGAAGTTCCCAACAGCGCAGTAGCCTCCATAATTCGGCAGAAGCTTCAAGCAACCAGGACCCTTCCTAGAGCTGGTATAAAAACTGAGCAATCGAGAGAGATCCTGTGTGGAGATGGGAGAAACTTCCAGAAGGACAACCGTCACTGCAACACTCCACCGAACTGGGCTTTATGGCAGAGTAGCCAGACGGGAACCTCTCCTCAGATTAAGACAGGAAAGCCTGCTTGAAGGTTGCAAAAAAGCAGCTAAAGAACTCAGACTGAGAAAAAAGATTCTCAAGATAACGCAGGTGTGGCCTAGGAACGTTTTTGTGAATGTCCTTGATTGGCCCAGCGAGAGCCCTGAATTGAACCCAATCAAACAGCTTATCATTAAATGTCTGTGCATCAAGCTTGAGAAGATCTGCAGAGAAAAATGACAGAAAATCTCCAAATTCAGGTGTGCAAATATTGTCACATCATACCAGACGCCTTGAGGCTGCAATCAAAGGTGCTTTAAATAAATACTGAGGAAAGGCTCTGAATACTTACGTCAATCTGATATTTTGGGGGGAAAAAAATCATAAAATTTTGTTTTCACTTTGTCATTATGAAATGAATTTAAACAATTGTAACAAAATGAGAAAAAGTGAGGGGTCTGATTACTTTCTGGATGCAACATATGTTTCATGAAGGACAATAAAAAACCTTAATAAAAAACAAAACAAAACAGAGAAAGCAGCATTACTTTGCTACTAGAAAGAAGAACAATGTGGATTAGCAGAAGGCTATGAGTTCCTCTATTCTGCAGCAAAGTTCAGATTTATTGATATCACAACAAAGTGATGTGAGATAACCACATTGTGTAAAACACTACACGGTTTATAACAGACTTTTAGACCGAAGCCATCAGACTGCAAGACTGCTCACTAGAAATTTAACCAGATAATTTACTGTTCAGGCAATTAATCAAGCATCAAATTGAAGTTGATCTCACAACAGTTACGGCTGATTTGCAATACCAGCCTAAGGCAACCAGATCAAAATTTGAAACCAAATCAGGCTTAATGCCAAGGCTCTCATGGAGTAAGATAAGACCTCACACTGTTAGCTGGTTGGATGCAGGAATGTAAATACCATAAGTCAAATTTAGATGATATAAAGTGCATAGTATATATACATATATATGTGAGCCTGCAACATTTTACACTGATTCACCTGCAGGTGGTTGTACAGTAACATGGTGAATGCAATGTTAATAATTCAGAATTCATTCATGTACAAGTTCCTACACAGGATTCGCAAATGATCAACACGATTATCAAGATGTCTGTTTGGCTTCAGATCTAGATGCTTCTACACTTTGTTTTTAGATCGTATAGCCTCGGTGGAAAGTGCTTTGCAGTTACAATATAATCAGGTCCTTGTTTACTCACGTAGCTGTCTTTTTCATGGACTGAATCGCACACACAGCGTTCGTTAGTGAAATTCACTTTTCTGAAGATCATTGCAGGAATAGCGGCGACCATCACCAGCACCCACACCACCCCCAGCAGCCGTAGGATAGTCCTCTGGCCCGTGATGGCACTGACACGCTGCGGCCACAGCACTGCTACCAGCCTGTAGAGGCTCATCAGCATGATGAGGTGGATGGAGGCGTACATGTTGACCAGGCAGAGGTAAAAGAGGACCTTACACATCACATTCCCAAACACCCACGTCTTCATAACCAGGTAGATGATAAAGAATGGGGTCAGAGCCATCAGGGAGCCGTCGGCGATAGCTAGGTTGAGGATAAGAAGGGTGGTGATGGACTGCTTTCGGGCACGTGCCAAGATGCTCCAGATAATGAAGAGGTTTCCGGGGACACCCAAGAGAAAGACAAGGCTTAGGATGAGGGCACCTACGGAGGTGGCGACTGAATTATCCACAATGGTCCCATTTCCTGGGGCTGTGAAGTTGCTCATGGCAGGAATGTTACTCTCGGCCATATTAGTTACCTGCCAAAGAAAGAATATTGGTGAATGATTTCTGCCTTTTTAAGGGACATGAAACACACAAAGCAAACCTCACAGGTGTGATTGTTAAAATGAATTATCAGTGTTTCAACTTCTGACTAATAATGAGGCCTCACCTCCTCCAGTACTTCATGTTTTATCAGGCAAAGGCCTCAGCTTTGACAATTCAAATATGTATTCCTGCAGGAAAGCGTAGGAGTGTGACGCAAGTATAACAGGTTTTAACGGAGAACTCTTAATTCCTGAAAAAAAACGAGACCAGACACGAGTGAGGACCAACAGTCACTGTGTTGGAGACAGTATTTGAACAATTATCCGGAAATGTTTGAATCGGCCTGCACAGATTCCTGACATTGATCTCATCAAACTGCAACCTCATTTTTTATCATTTGCCATCTGTGGCTGACCTCTTTAATGCTTGAGCATCAAAAGCCCAGAAGATTGTGGAGGCTGTTATAGCAGCATTGGTTCTATCTGTGTGCAGCATAATGTGCAGCTTTACTATGCTTTACTCTGACTAAATCTGACTGCTTCACAAAGATTTATAGGTCTTACTGGGTTTATATTGTTGAAGCATTAAAAATCTATTCTTGCCCGAGGTTAAGGAATATATAAATTAGCAGCAGCACTCACATTCACACAAAGCTCCATTATTGTCCAAGAACTATTAAAAACACATCAACACTTTCATCACAATTAGCTCGGTCACTATTTTATTGAAGGTTGATACAACCATATGTTGCTGTAAATACAACAAACTTAAACTAGTCCCTAACAAATCTCGTGGGCCCGAGGCTCCACATGTGCAGCTGTTACTGGAAACGCGCTGTATTTAAAAAAGACACACTTGTCGTCACTTGTTCAACATATTGTGACTATTAGTTCAAGAGTACGCCCTTGCTGAGACTGTCAGTACTCTGTATATAATCAAATATTCACACCCACATCTGATATTTTTTTTGTAACATACTGTTGTTTTTGGATTATTACCTAAGCAAGTGCATACTAAGTGATATTATAGATAGAAACATAGATTATTCATCCATACATACTGTTGTTTGCATGATTTTTTACATTAAAGTAATAATCTTGAAGATTTTCATTTAAATATATCTCACCAAATGAAGTAACACAATGGCGACTGAGCCCACTTGCATTTGTAGTATTATGATTATTATGGACTGAGTGTCTATGGTGACTTTCCCGGGAAAAATTCAAAGACAGCACACAGTGACACGTTGTATCAGTGCAGTGATTGGTCTGACAGAGAGGGTAGGCGGAGCTAACGCAACAGACCCGCTCTTGTGCAAAGAGACATAACTGGGAGTCAGGTTGAGCCAGGTCCAAAAACACACCTGGCCATAAAGTGCCACCAAAAAAGAACGAAACTGAGATCTTCGAGATTGTTATTTCATTAATGTCACATTTAAGAGGTGGGACTTCAGAAACTGCTTCCTGATTCTAATATTTTTCTTCCTTTTATGGAAATGGCTTTAGGTATGTTAACAAAATTACGTATGTCTTTTCTATTTTTTTATTCTTTTAATTTTAGACTGAAATACAAACTAGTCAAGTAGTTTTTTTCAAGGACATTAAAAAACAAATGATTAATGTTTTATTTAATAAAACTAGATAAAGTAGTAGTAGTAGTAGTAGTAAGTAATATAAATCAAATAAAGCAGTCTGATAATAAGTCAAAAAGTCAAACCCTCCAACAAATACAAGTGATTTTCAAAGACTTTGTTTGAAGTTTTATGCACATTTTTATGTTGATGATGATGTGGTTTTTTGTTCTGCCCTTGGTGTACCTCAGTACATTTTTATGATGAAATGTGATTGTAGAAAAAACATTTTCCAGATTTCAGAAGACGATGAAATGTGACCACAGTGTTTATAGAAAGCCGGTCAAACCACACTGACAGCCGTGGCATCAAAGCAGGAGTGGCGGGTAAAGCTAAGCCGTATTGTGCAACAAGACACTATACCAGCTTTAACCGTATATAATTGGTGTCATTGTCACATTTATTTTTTCTCTTTCCTTTCTTCTTGTGAATTCCCCTCCTTGCTATTTCTATTTATTATCATTTATGCAAACTGAGCTCTTTGCAAAACAAGTTGATCACATCACAGATTAAAACCCCAATAGGTCAAAATGTGTGTTTGTGTGTACTGTGACTTAGTACCTATTAAAACACACTTGTTCCATCGAGGACACACTGCGCAATGAGCATAACCACACTAATTTTAGTCACACAAACAGGCCATAGTTTATATATTTGAAAAAAAAAAAATCACATTTGTCAATTGAACTTGACACTACTACTAAATAATGCTATAAGGTCACATTAAAACTCTTTATATATTCTCAAATGTATACAGCAAGTGGTGGCAGAGTTCTTGGAGATCTTCACAAAAGTTCCCAGTTTTTCAACCAAACAGTGTTGAAACAGTAGCAGCATAACTATGGTTTGCAGTTGTAAACACAGCATGGTTACCGACACAGTATCATGAATGAGAGATGGGAAAATAAGACTCACCAAGTCATCAGAGTGTAAATCCCAATACCAAGAGTTTGAAAGTGTGTCTGAAGATGTTGTAAATGTTATATTTTTTTGCCTTTACTTTTCAACCTTTCTGAACCCCACGTTTTTCCCCCCACCCACTCTCTCTCTCTCTCTTTCCTTTCTCTCTCTATGTCTTTCTAACTCCACTGATATGTCATGCTTGCTGTGACATGTATTGTAGTGAGAGGGGAAGGTGTGTTCCCATTACTTTGCCTCTGCCCTGGCCGTCTGTCAACAACCTCATGTGTAGAGCGAGAAATTCCATCTGTTTTGTGTCGATCGTAAGGGTTAGTAATGGTATAAAAAGTATTAAAAAAAAAAATCCATTTACCCCTGATGTTTTTTTTATGTATGCGCCAAACACGGAGGTATTTTTAAAACCCAAAAACCCAACAACGCTAAAAGTATGTTAACACATGGACTTGAATCTGTTGCTATAAAAGCCACCACTCCTTTGTAAGAAGCTTTTTTTTTTTTTTTTGGAGGATGGCTGCAGGGTGCTATTAATTATCGTCAACTGACTTTGAGCATTAAGCCAGGGCTCGTAACCAGCACTCCAATTCATCCTAAAGGTATGGGTTGAGGCCAGTCAAGTTCTTTCATACCAAACTGGTAAAAACATTTCTTTATGGACCCCGCTTTGTGTACAGGAACATTGTCGTGTTGTGGAGACAAGACTTTTTCCAAACATAGAAGCACAATATTGGCTAAAATATAGGTGGAAGAAGTATTTAAATCATTTACTTAAGTAAAAGTAGTGAAAGTATCAATGTATCATCATTACAAGTAATTGTTCTGCATGAAGAATCAATATGAAAGATTTATGTAAGAATTTTAGTCTAAATCATTAAACGAATTAAATTATGAGCAGAATATGAAGAAATAACAGCTTTGACTTCATACCAAAGACATCTATGTATTGTGTTGCTAGATATGTACTGAAGTTAGCATGCTAACCATGTAGCTCCAGGACGTCCTGTCTTGTAATACCACTTTGTACCTCAAGGGGTGATAGTGAGTAACTGTAGCATCCAGTACTCATTCTAACATGAGAGGATAAATTAGCTTTTCTTCAGATGTATTCAAGCAAACGTTAGCTCAACATTAGCACTGAATTGATATTGTTATCGTTCTTGTTTCCTAGTTTTCTTGGCTAACCGAGCACTGAAAATTCAGCACTGACGTAGCGTAATGTAACAATGCTATGCTGTAAGTATTAGCATCAAAATTTACTTAAAGTACTGCAGTAACAATAGTATTTTGGTCCCTCTGACTGATATATTATACATTAGATTATTAATACTACGGTTTTGTCCCTGACTACACACTGTTTTTTTGTAAGAAGTCACAAACCAAAAAGGTTGGAAATCACTGGTTTAATCTTCAACAATGTGTTTGTTACATTATCCATCGTGTCAAGTAGTCATCTGAAAAGTAACTAAATAGAAAAATCGAAAGTACATCAAAACTGTACTTAGGTACTTTCCACCACTGTACAGTACAACATTAACATTTCTCTAAAGTGGAACCACGAAATCAAAACATCCCCAGACCAAACGTACACAACAGCACTGGTTCATTTAGTAAGCGAGAAAATATGTTAGTCACACAGAGTTTATGATTTCTGGTCGATTGCTTCATTAATCCTACTTATCCATATAGAAAACCCAGAAAGGCTGTAGTTGACAGACGGATTAAAAGTTAGGCTAGGATCTTGTTATGAGGTGACAGTGCTAACCACTGCATGGAAATAAACCACATGAAATCTTCCACATAAACAATGCAATCGAGTTTATTGAGCAGAACTTCTTACTTAAGGCATTACAATTTGTGAGAAGTATAAACGCTGAATCATCCCATCTGTCATGCATCACTTCTGCCAACCAATACGCATTCAGTTCACGTTAAATGGATGAAAAGTAAACATACATACAAACAAACAAACAGGCAAACCCTTTTGGTCCTGTCAGTCATCGTTCAGATTAGCAGTTAGAAAATAACTGATGAGGTTAACAGTGTTGATGGTTTGGACTGAAGCTGACAGTATAAACTTTAAACTTTCCAAATAACCAACACCCCCTTTAGGGATTAGGCACTTGCAATAACTTGCAAATTGATCTGCCTTTTCTTGCCAGGAAAGCCATGAAAAAAAAAAAAAAAAGTCTTTTAGAGCCTAAAGCCTTTAGATCTCATCAAGCTTAATCACCAATAAAAACAAAAGCAAAGCAGTTTCACTACAAAATACATTTCATTCAGGTTAAGGCAGGCTTCATCTGAGATTTTATGATTACATCTGATCATCAAAAAGAGACTCAAAAATGTATTAGTCTATGACAAAGCCCTGGACTCATGGATGAAAATATTATAGATGGGGAAATTATTTATTTTTACTTTTTTGGGTTTACCAAGATCAGTAAAGTAACTGTTGTTGCAGCACAAAAAAAAAAAAAAAACTTTCAAATTCCTATTAAACATGCACTTTCATGACAACTTGACCAGCTGTGCAAACACTCCAACGTCATACCATTCATAGTCCAGCCCGAGCCCAGGATAGAGAGGCTGAGTGAAGGTGGTCTGAACTTTGTGGAGCAGCACCATCGGGTCAGAGACATGATAAAAACACAGAGTTCCTGTTTTATAATCCAGGTACACTCCAATCCTGTAAGAGCGAGGGCCTGATACTGTCGTTTCTACATTATTGTGACGGAACAAGTAACCGCTTGACGTGCACTCCAAGCTCCAGGATTTATCGTTGCTTCCAAACCGCGAGTCATCTGAAGTTCGGCTGATGTCTACATACGACACTGCCGCGGACAGAGTGCGAGCATGCCACTCCACCTCCCAGTAACATCGTTCTGATAAACCCTCTCTGCACAGAACTTGTGGAAACTTTGTAAACCTGCACGGGTGAGCAGGATACACGCTGGGTGAGGGCCTCATCCTGTGGTCAGTCATCAGGTAGAGATAGGGGTAGTTTGAGGTTGCATCCAGTGTGAGGGAACAGCAATCTGATAGAAAAACAGAATGAGTTTGTTAGCATGAAACTACTGCATGAAAATAAAAAAGGTTCAACTGAATGTCCTTACATTTTAAAAACTCCTCTTTGTTTTTTGGTGCTGGTGGCAGTGAGAAATCAACATAGCAGGCTGTAAAAAAAAAAAAAAAAAAATAGAGAATCAGTCATTTCCTTCCTGTAAATATGAGTGAAGCCGTTATACGACTCTGAATTTTAAAAAAGGAGGTACCTGTAGCAGAGATCCTCGGCCATGTGTCCTTTAGCACGACCTCCAGTTTATCTCTCAGCTCAGAAACACAGTCAATCACATCTCTGAAGGAGCGCAGAGGACCAGCTCCAAGTGAAAAGACTGGAAGGTCACAGGAACTGGAGAGAGACTCGAACATCTGGAAAGAAAATACGTCCGGGAAATGGTCAAAGACAAAAACAAATGTGTTAAAAAAATATTGGCAAGCTATAAGATAGTTTGAGTCAGGAAAACATCCAACTGAAGTAACGATAGGCAAAAAGTCAACCTGAATCAAGTAGATGTGGTCGTCAGCATGAAGCAGCTGTTCCACGTCTGCGCCTCTTCTCCTCAGCTTGGCGATCTTCTCCTCCTGCTGCAGCTGCAGCTCTTTAATCTGAGAGACAGCAGTCTTCTCCTGGCTTGTGATCAGCTGCGTCACCTCGCTGCGTTTTCTCTCCATGGAGGAGATAAGCTCAGCGAAGAGCTTGTCACAGTCTTTCACTGCAGCCCGGGCACTACTCTGTTGAAACATAATCAAATGTCATCAGTTGCAGTGGCCCTGACCTTTCACTTTCACAGAGAACCACTAAGCATGAATATGTCTGACTATCCAGGTCAAGTTAAATACAAAAGTTTAACACGAACAAGGGTTATACTGATTCACCGGCTTATGACACTGACAGATAAATAATATATATATATAAAAAAATGCCACTATTTAGCAGTGTATTTTTTCACACCTTGAGATTCTCCTCATCTTGGCTGAGCTGCTTCACCTCCTTCTCTCCCTGCTGGACTCTCTCCTGTACTTCCTTTTGACTTGAAACCAGCCATTTCTGAAAGAAAATATGATCCATTTTCATGAGAAAAAAAAATAAATTAAAACTTCATTAAATTAAGCTCAAGAAAGGGTGGAAACATAATAACTTGTTTGTGGCTGATAAAGTTTTATGGTCATGTGTATTGTGACAGACTTTGGACAGGAACAGTGTGCTCAGATAAGAGAATGAGATCAGAAAACTGTTTCTACCTCCATCTCAGCCTTTTGTATTGAAACAGATACCGTGTTGTGGCCCTTATGGTTATCTACAGTGCACAGAGAGCAAACGAGCTGCTTGTCTGTCTGACAGTAGATCTCCATCAGCTTGCTGTGTTTCGTACAGATCTTTTCCTGCAGCGACACCATAGCGGAGACCAGCTGGTGCTTCTGTAACACAGGAACACTGTAGTGAGGCTCGAGGTGAGCTGGACAGTAAGATGCCAAGCACGTCAGGCAAGACATAGTGGCTTTCTTGGGTTTGGTCCCGCAGCAGAAATCACAGGTAACATCTGTCGGTCCGGCACAGACTGTAGACGCAGAGGGAGAAGCTTGCTGGCTGTATGTCTTCCTCATCTTCTCCATAACCTGATGATAAAAACATTTTTGTTTTCAGTTATGAATGCCAGTTTTAAGAAATTAACCACTTGTTTGCCGATACCTTGACTTTTACTTTACCCTAGTTTACAGTCTTATTACCACCACCCAGCACTCTACTGTTCCCACTAAAACCTCTCCTTTCTCCTTTAATATATTTCACACAAACATTAAACACATGCACAACAATACATTTCTGGAATAACACAAATACTGGACTATATATGGAATATATGTACTATTGTTACCCTCTCACCTCAGCCAGCGTGTTGTTCCTCCGCAGAACAGGCCTGTGACTGCAGCTCTCCCTGCACTGAGGACAGCTGTACTCTCCCTTCATGTCCTCCAGGTCCCACACTTCTTTAATACAGCTTTTGCAGTAACTGTGCCCACAGGAAATGGTGACTGGATCTTTTAGTAGCTCAAGACATATTGAACAGCAGAAGTGATCTGGATCCAAGTCAACTCCACGCTGCTCCTCTTGCTGTTGTTTCCTATCAGCCATTATACTGAAGAACAATAAGACATCACAATACGATATCACAGAGAGAAAAGAGTATTCCTGACTTTCATTGTGTCTGAAATCTCAAACCAATTTAAATTTTATTTGTATAGCCCAAAGTCACAAAATATATTTGTCTCGGAGGGCTTTACAATCTGTACAGGGAGTGACACCCTCTGTCCTTAGACCCCCGGTTCAAGTGAGGAAAAAAAAAAAAGGTGAAAGAAACCTTAGGAAGAGCCACAGAGGAGGGATCCCGTTTTCCCAGGGCGGACAGACGTGCAATAGATGTCACATGTACAGAACAGATAGAAGAGGCGGAGCTTAATGGATCAGCTTGTCAGGTGTGTGGTTCAGTGTCGATTGAAATCACCTGTTTGCTGAGTGTAAATGTGTTAAAGGGGCTTTTTTTTTTTTTTTACCAGTCTTGGTTATTAGCATTAAAATGTCCTCTTTCAAAGTCTAATAATCTAATCAAGGTTATCTTGCATTAAGCCAGAGACTTCAAATCTTTTATTTAAAAGCATTGTTGGTTTAGAGAGCCCCCTGTTGACCAAAGCTTGCAGCTCTAGTGTGAGAATAAAAAAAAAAAGAAAAAAAAGAAAACTCCTTTAAAAGCAGTAAAGATACAATATGGACAAAATGAGAAGATTTGTGAGAAATTAATTCTTTTTATTAAAACACTGAATTGATTTGTAACAAATATACAGGATATCAATGAATAATGAAGAATACACATTCAAACAACCAGGTTCAGATATATTAATGACATTTAATCACTTAAATTTTCCAGGCATACTGAGGTATATCCTCCCGTGATGGACAGAGATCACTATCACACTTTGTTCTTAGACTTAGCTTAGGTTAGGTTAAAGTGGCGACGTTTGTCACACATATTTATTGTTTTTATCCATCATAGTTTATATATTAATTATACATTAGATAAAAAGTGTTATACAAGTGAGTAATAAATTGGATTCTTATGAATCAACATTTCCCTTCATTAGTTTTTCTTCTTTCGATTCTGCTGTGTTTTTCCAAAAACATCCCATAAGATAAAGATGCACTAATCAAAATGTTTGCATCAAAAAGTGTTAAAATGACTGAGACCCTCAGCTCTATAGAGTATTTTTAACATCTTCATCAAACTATTTTTTTGGATTTACAGCAAAACTCTGTCGGTGAAGACCATAACAGACCTGAAAGTAGAATCAATGCTGGCTAAACATTGTGTCCAGAAAACAACAGAAACAACTAAATGAATGTTGCTCTGTGAATCCTGTAAACGTGTACATGTATAAATAAGTAGTGGTGACTTTAAGTAGTGACTAGTAGTGTTTTCACTTTGTTCAGCTTTTTTTTTAAATATCAGCTAAGGCAAGTTTAAAACAGATTTTCCTCTGTCCATGACAGCCTTAGCTGCCATCGCTGCCGCCTCCCGTGGTGTTTCTGCTCCCTCAGCTGCATCATGTCCAATAACACCACCTATTACTCCTCCTGTTGTAGCCAAGGTTGCTGTAGCAACACCTAACACGGCTACAGCAGCTACTCCTGCTACTCCTCCTCCTCCTGCTGCTGCTCCTTTTTTCACAAAACTTATTAATCCTGAAGCCTGGCATACAGCTGAAATAACTATACCGACCATTGCTGCTACACCAAAAAACGCTCCTAGCAAAGCTCCTGTTGCAGTACCTGCCAGCTTGACCAAAAACTTATCATGCACTCTGCTTTTAGCCTGCTTTCTGAAGACTTCCTCCGGCATGTTTCCTGATGACTGTTTAAGGTGCTCTACTTCTTTCTGTATTTCCTTCTCTACTGTTTGTAACATCTCATTGGTGTAGTAGCCTCCACTGCTTTCCATCGTCATTTTGTCTATCGTGTTAAGTAGCTCCTCCACTTGGAGCTGGTTGTTCCTGTAGGTATTTTGTTGTTTGTTGTTCCAGTATTTATTATCAACGACGTGGCACCGACCGCCACACTCTTTTACCAGATCACTCAGATCCTTATTCTGACTGACAAACTCCTCAATTTTCATCCCTTTGGCGAGCTGTTCACCGTGAGTGAAGACAATTACAGCGTATTTTAGAGCCTCTGCAGTGAAACACTTCTGGATTTTCTTGATGACATCTTTCTCCTGCTCTGTGAATTTATCTACTTTCAGTAAAATAAGAAAAGCATGAGGCCCAGGAGCGCACTCTGTGATACACCTCATTATCTCAGGCTTTACCTCTTCCTCCTCCCTTCCTACATCAAAGAACCCGGGAGTATCAATCAAAGTGATGCTTCTTCCATTGACAAATTTTGTTTCCGCTTCACATTTTCTTGTTCCAGAGTTGGGAGAATTATTTGTTTCGAACAATTTCTCTCCAAATATGGTGTTAGCTAGGTGGCTTTTTCCTGATCCGGTTTTTCCCAGCAGGACGATCCTCTTAGTTGACACTAGAAGAAAATATGATTCTGGTAAGTGTCTATTGATTATTTGCTTTCTTTAGCTTTCAGATGTGGATTTTTGTGGACATGTTGTAAATTGTGAATATGTTAAATTAGCCAACAGCAACATTTTTTTTCCCCTTTACAGTTATCTATACCCACCTTGGTCTGGTTGGTAAACTTCTTTTGGGAAGTTCAAAGTTTCCTGGATGCCATCCAAGGCCTGCAGATACAAAAGAAGTACAGGCTTTAGTACCAAATTCTAGTTATGTGACGAATAGGTTTTAATAATAATACTAGAATTGGTTGATAGTGTGAATAAATGCGGCATTTGTAAAATATTCATTTCATTCTGACATACTGGTATCATTACATGCTAAATGCAACAGTTATCATTAGTGAAGACACATGGACTACTAAATTTGGAAAGACAGATTCTCTAATGCTTACTTAAATGGTAGGTTCACAATTTTTCAAGTCTCACTTAAAAATAGTCAATGAACATTGACAGATGTTTTTATTGCTGTAATCATTCCTCCAGTTCATACTGGACATTAAAAGACCGGTCATAAGTATTTAAATATACTTTACGTTTTGACTGGTACTGTAAATGATGGCCGACTAAATCCACAGTACTTGTTTTGAGCAGAAACGGATTTAAAAGTTGATCTGAAGATGAGTCAAATAAGTTCATATATTTCACAGTTTCGCAAAAACGTTTGTGTCTAGAGTCTAGACAGACCGTTTTCCTGTTCAGATGCAGTGGAAGGATCATAACAAAAAGAGACTTAGAAAAACTATGAAAGATATTGACTTCATTTGATGTTTAAACACATTTTTGCAGGGAATGAAGTCTGTAGGTTTTGTCCCCAAAAACTTAAAGTGCATTATAAAACAATCTCTTAATGGTCAGTATAAACAGGAGGAATGAATACAGCAAGAAAACATGTGTCAGTGTTCATTTAGGTACCTGACTATTGTTTTAGGAGAAACTTGAAAATTAGACTTTAGAGTCCAAGAATCTCATTTGGTATACTCAGTGTTTCTGCTACATGCATTTGCATTACCTTGCTAGACTCTTGGTCATTGGGGAAGATGACAATGCGGACCAGGAACAGTGTTTTTTTGGTTCTGTTTTGTTTAAATGTATGAACTTCCTCCTGTAGAACCTGGGAGACCACGTTGGCAGGAAAACTCAGGGCAATCCCAGACCCAAGTACCGGGACTGCAACAGAACCAAATCCTCTGTTTTCACAGGAAGTCAGGGTTTCACTGATGGCCAGTCTCAGAACCTGGAATATGTCAGAAATAGGAAACATTAGGCTCTAAACATGTATTATATAAAAAGGTAGAAATGAGTATGATTCACAGTTAACTAATCTGATGTATATTTGACAGTGTTCTAATACACAAGAGTAAAGACACACACTTCCATACACGTATGTATCTATTTAACACTGTTTCACCTCCACTGGTGTCCCATTCGGGTCATTATCCCATGGAACCAGGTTGAGGAAGATCACTGCTTTAGATGGAAGTGCAGGCAAACCCTCCACCACGACTGTGTCACCAGGCGCTGTTACTTCTCTGGCTTCTTCTCTAAACCTTGCAGCTAGCTGACCTCCAACAACTGTAGACAAACTGTTTCCAACACGGGTAGAGAGAGGATCATGGCCAACCATAGGAGATACCAGGGCATCCACCTAGAAAGAGAGCAGGAGATGTGGTTGGGTTAGAATACTCTACAGTGTGTTTGTTTTTCCCCACGTCCTCACATTATTTCTCATGGTGTCTGCTTACTGTTATGGAAAAACACAGTGTTGAAAACTAAAACATAACCACAGCCAATATGAGAATCTCTAGTCTTAACAGGTTTTACCAATTTTCTTCAATGATCTCAGTCGAGTTTCTTACCTGCTGGGTCTCGATGGTTCCCTGAACGATCTCTACACGGACAGCGTCTCCAGCATCTCCGGCATCTCCGGCAGTGGCTCCACGTTCTGTGTTCTGCTGACAGAAGCAGCACAAACAAAGTGTAAATGATACATTGGAAGTGCACTATGAAGATATCTTTTAGTGGTCAGTATGAACAGGATGAATGATTACAGCAACTGTTGATTATTTTAGGACAGATTTGGAATAGGTGAACCTATCATTTACTGTATACAAAGCTGCACTTGGACTTGTGACTCCACGAATATCATTTAGTATAGTCAGTGTTTCTGATACAATGCATTTGCATTACCTTGCTAGACTCTTGGTCATTGGTGTGGATAACAATCCGGACCAGGAAAGGTGTTTTGCTGGCTCTGTTTTGTTCAAACGCATGAACTTGCTCCAGTAGAACCCGGGCGATCACACTTTCAGGAAAACTCAGGGCAATCCCAGACCCGAGTACCGGGAGAGCAACAGAACGAAATCCTCTGTTTTCACAGGAAGTCAGGGTTTTATTGATGGCGAGTCTCAGAACCTGGAAATGTCAGAAATAGGACATTTTAGCCTCTGGAAAACCTTAGTTTACAAGAGAGATGGGAGTATGATTTACAATTGATTAATTTGGTGCAGATATGCATAAGGGGTCTCATTTATAACTGTTGCGTTTGCACAAAACCTGAAAAATACATACGCCACTTCTCATGTAAAAGTTGTGATCTATAAAAACAAACTTGAGGGGAGAATGTGCGCACCTGTACTTAAACTCCAACCCATTTTGAAGTCAGGTGAAACTGGCAGCACAGATGGCAAGGTGATAAATCGAAGCCAGATTGTGCAATGATTCCTCTCACACATTTAATTTCACGTCATATCAAATGTTATTTATACATCCACATTATCATAAACATTCAAACTACTTAAAAAATTGGGGAATGGGGAAATAAAACACCAAAGCCAGCAGGGGGCAACTCCACTGCTTGCAAAAATAAAAACAAAGAAAAGATTGTATTAAAGTCTATGAGAAAATGACAACACTTCTTAGTTGATTCATTACCTCAGTAAACACTTTACTAATGTGTTTATGGTATCAACTCAAAACAGACAATAAAGCAGGGTATGATTTAGGGCGTGGCTACGTTATCGGTGACAAGCCGCTACCATGTTAGTTAATCATAACCCCAGATTAAAATAGGAGTGTAGCTGTAGTTTTTCTGACAACTATATTTTGTTTTAAGTCTGTTTTTCCCTAGCCAAAATTAGCATTAGCATTATCACAGTTAACATGAATTATGGATGCTAACCAAGCTAGTAGCTAGCACTACTGTTAGGGTTAGCTCAAACCTCTACAAAAAAACAAAATGCCAAAATGCAAACTTGTGACTTCAAAATAAGAGTTCACAAACCAATGGGTGACGTCACAGTGGCTATGCACATAGTTTTTGTACAATCTATGGTTTTACCACACAAAACACACCTGAACGCACACACACTTCTATACACGTATGTATCTATTTAACACACTGTTTCACCTCGATTGCTGTCCCATTCGGGTCATTATCCCAAGGAACCAGGTTGAGGAAGATCACTGCTTTAGACGGAAGTGCAGGCAAACCCTCCACCACGACTGTGTCACCAGGCGCTGTTACTTCTCTGGCTTCTTCTCTAAACCTTTGAGCTAGCTGACCTCCAACCACCGTGGACAAACTGTTTCCAACACGGGTAGAGAGAGGATCATGGCCAACCATAGGAGATACCAGGGCATCCACCTAGGAAGAGGGCAGGAGATGTGGTGGGGTTTGAACACCATGTTTTCTTTTTATTGTATACTGTATATAAATTGTCAAGGTCGTTATTGTGTCTGCTTACTATAATAAATTTCTTATCATTCTCAGCTGTTTCTCACCTGCTGGGTCTCGAGGGTTCCCTGAATGATCTCAACATGGACACCTTCTCCAGCACCTCCAGCAGTGGCTTCACTTCCTGTGTCCTGTCTTACTGTCCCTAATGCTTTAATAGTGACTCTATCTTGCAGGATTTGTGATAACTCTTGTACCAACTCTGGGAAAGGCAGATTGACTATGCTTTGCATATTACTAGGGTCTAAAACAAACTGTATGACAGCTTCACTCAGCTCTTCAACCTGTTTATTGTGACCCAGTAAGCACACTGTGTTGCCTGAACCAAACAAGACCTGAGCCCTACATTTTCCTTGGTTCATTTCATATGCCTTGGACTCAAGTGTTTCCTGAAGCTCAGATGGCACAGTAGAGCAGTTAGGAACTTCAATATTTACTTCCTTGAACTCGCTTTGTAGTGCCTTTTCTGTTTCATCAAGATAATCAGAGAAGAGAGAGAAGAGGCGTAGCTCTGTGTCTCGTAACTCTATTTCCAACTTGTCACCAACCCCTAAAAGGTTACATAGAGCACCTGGACCTCCGTATGCCTTTTTCAGGAAGGCCAAAAGATGTGGGCTCATATTGGAAACAGATCTCTCCAACACCAAAGTCTCCTTATCAGAGATCCAGTCTCCAGCCTTAATAATCTCCTCCACAGAACCTTCCAGGACTAACTGACCTTCATCTCTCTGTGTCACCTTAACTCCTGGAAAATATTGTCGCAAACTGTGCTCAATCTCTTCCCAAAGGAGGTTAAGCTTTGCCTTGCCTAGTTGAAGAAAGCTGGTTTGCTTCTCACTTACACATGACCTGTCCTCTACATCCATCAACCTGGCATTCACCTGAGATTGTTTCCCAACCACAATAGCTATCCCAACCTCACTGTAAACCTTCACCTCATCTGTGGTCTGAGAAGAGCTGCAGGACCGAAGCAAAGCTTTGACTTTGTGAGGGTCCATCTCGTAGTGACAGAGGTACCGTTCCTTAACACTTCTAAAGAGTTTGTTCACCTCAGCTTCCCACTTGACTCCATCTCTATCTACCACACCAGGCTGACCTAAGCTCCTCGCTACAACCTTCTCTTCTTCTGGGTAAAGCTGAGCAGAGCAAGCCACCGAGGCGAGTTCTTCCTCTAGCTCTTTCCCAGCCTTGGGACTTTCCTTGAAGTACCGGAGGAGGTAAGTATCAATATGTAGTTCATATCCTTCACCACTTGATGGAGGAGTGGAGGCAGGAATGGGCTGCTGGCTCTGTGTTTAGGAAAGATTTCCACATAACAATGAGAACAGGTTACTTTCAATTCTCCCAAAACATCTATAAGAACCGTTGAATTGTAAACACAAAGCCTACATTTCAAATCTGATCATAAATCCTCATATATAGCATCTATTATCCTCCATACAGATAGTGTGATATGACAACATGGAATGAGGAAATTTTTTTTTTTTTGTTAACCTTTATTGGATGATAGAAATGTTGTGTTAACCTGTGCTGGAGCTGTGAGGTTCTGGCTCAGGGTTGAGGTTGAATTAGCGGCGGAGGAGAGAGTTTCCAGGCTGCCTCGGACGGTGAACACCAGTCGACTGTCTCCAAACTCCACCGAATGCTGAGACTTCTGCAGAACTGCCTGCTGATCTGAGACAGAAAAAGCAGATAAAATTCTTGATAGTATGCTTTTATTACTCTTTCTCCTCCCTTCGCCTCCTTTGACTTTTGACAAGGGAACCAAAATAAGCATATCAAAACACACTTTCTGTCACAGTGTGCACTATAATTACTGCTGTCATGTACTTCAGAATGAGTCATAATGCCCTGCTTTTGTTTTCTGTCACGTAATCAGGCGAGAACACGTTTTTCAGCTACAGCTGATTTTACATCCTTCATCAAGTGATATCAGTAGAATCAAATCAGTTGTTGCAGTAAATAAAAATTGATTTTACCCTGTCTTTTGCAGTGGAATATTATTACTATATTGATATATTTCATATCTATAAAGATACACTTTAAATGATGACAATTGTTGGAGTCTGTTTTTCTTGTAATAGTCATTCCTCCTGTTTATCTCTTCCTATTGCACTTACAATGGACTGTGATTGAGGACAAAAGCCATAAACCTCCTTATGAGCATGAATGCAAATGTTTATCTGAGGAGATTGTGAAGCTTCAGCAGTGTGAACTAGTCAAATTAGTGTCTTGAAAAGAGTGTTTTCCTGTTCAGCTATAGAAAAGCTGCAAAAAGGAGGGCACTAAAAAGACGAACTTGAAAGTAATTTAGAAGATTGAAGCCTTTATATTAGTTTAAAATAATTAACAAAATATGGACTGGATTTTTGCTCCATTTTAAGTACATTTAAAGTGTATTATGAAAGGATCTATCAATAGTAAACAGGAGGAAGACTGTGAAAGATTGTGAAGGTATTTTTCCAAGTAGACAATAGTTAGGTTTCACTTTATCAGGAAATGACAATGACTCACAAAAATATTATTGAACGCGTGTTTTCTAAAAAACAAAAATATAAAGAAAATACACACAGATAACAAAAATAATTTTGTGTATTTAGGAAGCAAAATGTTTCATTGTCATATGTCCTACCTTTTTGACATTTGAAAGCTATGCTGTAGACGTTATCGGTCACACTCCGCAATGGTCCGCTCTCGCCTCCGCCGGATCTACGCTGAACACGAAAATAGTTCTCGATTTTACCTTTCTGCTGTGTGAGCAGATTATGACACTCGAAAAAAACAGGATATCGGTAAAAATCATCCATCACTCTGACAGATAAATGGTGCTAAACATCTGCGGTAGGATCCCGGTATGTTTGCTGTTGGTCTCGTCCTTTCCTCTGAAATACGAGCTGCACACAGAGCAGAACAGACCAACATAAGAGTCTGCATGGGGAGGAAGAACCAGCAGCACGTCTCCAAGCAATGTGCGTATTTACTGCATAACAGCATAACACAGTATGTAGCTACTGCATGCAATAAAACACATGTAATAAAAATAAACCAACTCACACAATAAACAGGGGCAGATTTAATGTTTTTTTTATAGGGGTTTAACCCTGGTGGTAAGTTCTCACATATTTAAGTGCAGAAATATTACTGGCAAGGTAGAATTTTGTCTGCTTTATATACTAAAATCTATCATAATGCAACATGTTTGTTTTATTTTGTTTGTTTTTTTACCGTTGATTGTATATTTTGTGTGTAAAATCTGAATTTGTGAAGTAACCGGTACAGTAGTACTAAGATAAATGTAGTACAATGACAAGTACAGTGTTTCCCTCTAAAGTAGAAAGAGCTGAAAGCCTCCCAGTAGAAGTAGAGTAGAAATATCATCAACATCATAATAGTTATCTTTCCAAGATAGTATAAGAAGTCATAACTTCACACTTCTATTGTTTATCAATATATATTTAAACACTTCATATCCCAATTTCCCTGACACGCCCAATATCTTTCAAGAAACCATTACATGACAGTCTGATGATATGATCAAATTCATAATTAATGTCTTCAACCTGTACTTAATAGATTTACTTTTTTAATTATCGGGAACATATTATTTGTTTTTTCGTAATTTTGTGAATGTTCAAAAAACATTTTTTCTAGGTCGCTGCCGAGCTGACGTCAGCTCATTGCCCATAAAAAGCCGTTCGATCTGTAGCCTCGGTTGCTAACGTTGTTGCTAAGGTTTTTTTTTTAATTGTTTACATCGTTCACACATGTAAATGAAATCCGGATCGGATTTGGGCTCAAACGTGTACAGGTGTATTCGACAAGGTGGCGTATCGAGTAAAGAAATCCGGCTGTTTGTTTCTTAGCTTGTTGACGTCGCCTCCCCAGATGCATCAACATGTTTTTCTGTCATCTGGCAGATTGTTCCAGACAGCCTCCGCTGCTTTCCGCGCAGCTTCACCTGGACTTTCTGAACTTATGGCTGCATTCAACCCTATCTGACCACCGTGTATTACACCACTTTGAGCAGCAAATACAACTGTTTCTGCTGCTGTCGTTACCAACCCTGGAAAAAGAGCTGACATAACCATCCGCGCCACACCAAGCAAAGCTCCCAATGACGCACCTGTTGTAACTCCTGCAAATCTGATCAACATCATGTTAAAAACGCTGTTTTTAGCCTTGTTTCTGATCTCCTCCTGTGACATGTTTCCTGGTGACTGCCTAATGTTCTCTTCCTCTCTCTGTATTTCTGTTTCTACTTCGTTTAGCATCTCATTGGTATAGCAGCGCCCATCGTTTCCTTCAGTTATTTCGTCTATTGTCTTGAGTATCTCTGCCACCTGGAACTGGTTGTCTCTGTAGTTGTCCTCCTCGCCATCCTTCCAGTATTTATTATCGATAACGTGACACCTACCGCCACATTTCTTCACCAGATCACTCAGATCTTCATTTTGATCGACAAAATCCTTAATTGTTCCCTCACAGAGCTGGTTACCATGAGTGAAGACTATCACGGCATATTTGAATGCTTTCTCAGAGAAATGGTGGCGTATCTTTTTGATGACATCTTTGTCCTGCTGTGTGTGTTTCTCCACTTTAAGCACAATGAGAAAAGCGTGCGGCCCAGGAGCGCACTCAGTGATGCACCTCACTATCTCAGTTTTGATCAATGTGTCAGACCCACAGGTGTCAAAAAAACTGTGGGTGTCAATCAAAGTGATGCTTTTTCCGTGTACATATTTGGTTACTGCATCAGAACTACTGGTTTCAGAGGTGGCAGTATGGCTTATCTTGAACATATCCTCTCCAAGTATGGTGTTAGCCAGGCTGCTTTTCCCACTTCCAGTTTTTCCCAGCAGGACAATCCTCCTTGACACTAGAAGAGAACAACGACTCAGTATTAGACACACACACACACACATTGGTACAACACAGAAATTTGGGGTTCAGTAGGTTGCCAAACTTGAAGGAAGCAGTTGCTTTAATCCACACCACATGTTTCTCTAACCGAAACTATGATCATGGTTTCGTACTTAAACGTAACCAGATTTTAACTATAGCGTTTATTTTTTAACAGTGATTTATAACAGTTTTGACAAGCCCGTACACATGATGTCATTCTGCTGATTACTGCCAATAGATCGGCCATCACTGCCATCTGCCTCCCGGGTTTGTACGTCCTTGTTAGAAATGCGCTTCTTCTGCTCTTCTTGCAAGCACTATATATACAAAAAGAAAAAAAAAACATTACCTTCATAATATTTAAATATTTTGAACAGATGTTATGCATTTATACTATATATACCATAGATATCCATTGATCTAGATAAAATCTATTATGGCTCTAATTGACTGAATACTCATAATGTAAAAATATATATGAAAAAAATAGTATTTATCTAAATATGTGACAGAAATAGTTTAACTGAAAAGAGTGGGGAAAAGACCTCTGAAACAGGTCAGTGAAGAAAGGAAGCAGTTAAATGCAAAATACACATTTTAAACTTGGCACTCTTTCTCTGCGATGCTGCCCGAGATAGAAAACCTAGCTTGAAATGCATTGCAATCCAAAGTAGTCTGTTTCATCCAAATCAGGCCTAAGTTTTCATCGAAATCATCAATCATATCAGGGTTGGATAAGTTCAGCACCTCTTGTGTGGCGACCTGGTTCATCTGGTAGTCTTGCAGAACCTCTTTCAGCTTCTTCACATTTTCACTGTAGCCCACCAGCTGTACTTCAGTCATTGCATCTTCACTGGAAACTGGGATGAAGTTGACATCCACTCTGAGCTCTCGAAGGTTTGCCTCATTTTTGGCTTTGCTCAGGATTTCCTTAACTTTGTCTAGATGTGGAGGTACAGCTGCGACGCCCTGCAGCTGCACAGTGGCAACACTCAGGTCTCTTAGCACTGCTGCCTGAGCCTCATCCAGGGCATCAGAGGACAAACTCGACAGTACCAGGTCTGACCCGACCTCTAAGGAAACAGGATTACTGAGACTCTGCCGGAAACGAGACTGGTACTTGGAGATGACACCGCTGGATGTCATGAAGGTCATTAAACCCGTAGAGAGCTTAACTCTCTTTTCCTTTATCTTATTAATCAGTTCTTCAAGTTTCGTCACTCCTGACTGCACCTCCTTGTTAGGACCCTCCAGGATGATAAAATCCACATTACCTCGGAGGATTTTAACTTCTGGAAAATGTGTAAGCATTTCTCGACTAAACTCCTCTTCTACCAGTTTGAACTGCTTCTCCACCACCGGCAGCTCCTTACGGGTTGGCGATCTCTTCTCCAGAACTGCAATCTTCTCCTTCACAGCCTCAACCTGTCCCACAACTACAGCATAACCGCCCTCTGTGTACACTTTGATATCATCAGTCACGAAGCTGACGTCCTGCAGTAGGATTTTCACTTGTTTTGGCTCAACCACATGATAGCAGAGGTAGTTCTCAGTAAAACCAATGAAGACCTTATCCACCTGTAGCTCCCATCTCTCTGCAGCACCACCAAAAGCTCCTCCAGGACCCTTCTCAATATCCCCCCTAACCGCTGCCTCCTCTTCATCAATGTTTAACTCCACCTTGCAGTCAATAGCAGAGAGCTGCTTCTCTAAGACTCTGAATGCTTTAGGGTTGTCTCTTAGGTAATACAGAAGAAAAATATCTATCTTGAAAATCTTCTCAAGGCCTTTTGTGCTCTCTTTTTTGAATATCTAAAAGGAGAAAAGCAACAATAAACATAATTATTAATTTATAGCAATGTAAATATAATCAGATCTTTATTTGATTTTCAAAAAAATCCAAATAATGTGACTAAACAAACAAACAAAAATAAATAAATAAAAAAAGACTGCTGGGAAATCCCTGGTCTGACTGGATTGTTTGTTGGACTGTTAATGTTTACCATAGCTTCAGGCTAAGGTCAACATTAGCTGTTAGCTCACCTGTGAGTGACTAGCAGATGGCTGATCAGTGGGTTTAGACGTCTGAGGTGAATTGGTTTGGCTCACGGTCAGTTGTAGCTCCCCAGAAGGAAGAGAGATATTGTGAAACTTCCTCTGCAAAACCCTTTCCTGGTCTGTCAAACACAACAAAGCGCAAAGTCAGAACGAAAGCCTACATTTACGCTCGAACTGCAAAGTAAATTTCGTAACACTTTATACTAACGGTACAAATCATATATGTAAGTCATACTTAACTAATGCATCACTCATGATGATTTAATAAATGTATTAACGCAGGATGTATCATGAACAGTGAAGGGTATTTCTGAGGTTTTATGGGTTGTTGCGCTGAGCCATGGCGTAATAGCTGCGTGGGTTTTTTTTCTCACAGAGCAGCACGTCGTCTGCAAACGTCTCACTGTGGCTGTTTCTGCGCTTGTCACTGAACAAAGAACTCCAAATATCTCCAGATCTTGATGTGTCAACTTGTATTTGGAGAATATTAACGCTGCTAACTCGACACAAAAACACATTTACCTTCAAAAATTAGGAAGGAGTTAAATAAGGCTGATATCTGAAAGAACAAGCAGGAGCACTGAAGAGGAATTTCAATCAGACGCACCGATGCCACCAATGAAAATGTTGAGTTGCACAGATTTCTAGTCACAGGAGTCCTGCTTATTATGAAGTGTTACTGTAAATTCACACTTAAATCAGTCACAACTTACCTTCTTTTTCCTTGAAGCAGATTTTATAGATGTTGTCTCCAGTCTTTTCAATCATCCCACATTCACCACCACCAGAATCTCGTCTTTTCTGAAAGTGTCTCCTAATCTTTTGCTTCTCTCGGTCTGTCAGCTCTTTAGCTTCAAAGAATAACGGATGTTGGTATTCCTCCATTTTACTGGAACTTATGAGAAAACCTTTGTATACATATGTCACTTCGCTACTGCCTCCTGAGTGAACTGTGTGCTCTGAAGTGACTTTCAATCTGTTTCACTTACACTTTACACTTTCACAAGTGAATTCGACTTCCTGTTGTCTGACTGCTTGCAAATGGACACACACACACACACACACAAAAAAACATGAAAACGTTAATGACATCTTGTAGATGTATCTGTGTGAAATTCAGTTTACTATATTGAACGTGTTTAATAGTTTAACTCAGATGACAACCTCAAAAGTCTCCTTTTGTCTTTAGCAGATGCCTGATTACAAGGATCTCGCACTGTATTCTGAAATTGATGGTAAGCCAGTATAAAGACATCAGGATTGGTGTTACATGAGACCTTATTTTATCATATTATCAGGGGCAGAAATGAGAACTTCTGTCTTGTATTTAGCAGTAGATTATCTATTATAGAGTTGAGAAAGTTCAGTAGAACAGACAGTTCTCAAACTCTGTCATAAAAACTTTTGACGTGTGCAGCACTGTAGAAAATTGCATAAGTTAAAATTGTATGGTTTGACATTTACTTGCAGTTGCTCTGTGAAGTAGTTTCACGTCCGCCCACAGTCTGAGACTCTGACAGGTGATAAACTGTAGTTCAACTTTGGGGTTCGAGAGCATTATACAACTTTATAATGTTCCGTCCTGCAGATATAATAAGTGAATTATATGAATTTACCCTCCATGTCGCAAGAAAAGTAATAACTGCTGTGACAATTATTAAGAATTGCAATGTCTGTGAGTATGTTTTTATTTCCTCATGCCTGTTGCCTGTTTCACTTCCACACTGGGTGCAGGGTGACTGTACAACATACGTGACTGTACACCATAGTGTCTGTGGTATGAAGTCACGTACATTATAATTATATATAGACTCTAGACTGTAGGCCACAGTTTATAATGTAACCGCAACAAAACTGCTGAGTGACAATTAAGAAGACAGGAGATTATGTTCTTCTTCCTTACATCTATTTATCAGATGCATTGGGCAGATTTAACCCAAAACTAAAAGGGGTCCAAATTATTGATTGATTATGATGTTTAGATATGTGACATGCACAGATATGTTGTTATTATAACTCACTTTTTTTTAAAGAAATCATTGTTGCCTCTCCCCTGTGCTCTACAGATGAATGGACTGTTCCATAACCGGACCAATCACTGCGACCGCAACACACCACGTCACACAATATTTATCAAGAGCAGTTTCTCTTCCTGCTGTAATAGTGGCTACAGCAGACACGCCAGCTGCTGCTGCTGCTGCTGTTATTGTTGTGGCTTCTCACTAACAGAAAGTCAAATCTGGCAAAGCTCCCACTTAATAACATTTGGATTATATCCAAACCTCAACATTACAAGTAGTTTTTAGCTAAAGGGAACTTTCTTCAGGTAGATTAGTCAAGTTCTGAAAGTAAATCTAGTGATTAAATGTCTATGTCATATCATTAAAGTGCAGAGTGACAGTAACCTGACTGCAAATATGTTTCCATAAGATAGATAGATAGATAGATAGATAGATAGATAGATAGATAGATAGATAGATAGATAGATAGATAGATAGATAGATAGATAGATAGATAGATAGATAGATAGATAGATAGATATAGCTATAGATAGATAGATAGATAGATAGATAGATAGATAGATAGATAGATAGATAGATAGATAGATATAGCTATAGATATATAGAGATAGATAGATAGATAGATAGATAGATAGATAGATAGATAGATAGATAGATAGATAGATATAGCTATAGATATATAGAGATAGATAGATAGATAGATAGATAGATAGATAGATAGATAGATAGATAGATAGATAGATAGATAGATAGATAGATAGATAGATAGATAGATAGATAGATAGACAAATCACATGTGCTTTCACATAAAATATTAACTAAAAACTTTATTCAAATTACAAATTAGAATTCAATTTAATACTGATACTGATGTTGTCAAGACATAAGGACATGAAAGAAAACAAAAGCTAATAGTGACCATCTTTGTTTTAGGCTGTGATGAAATCAAAGTGCCCATTTATTGCGCATGAAGCTTCCCAATCAGTGACCAGAGAGAGTGTGTGTGTGTTTCAGATACAGTAAATACATTTCTCCCGCTGTTCCCTCGAGTTCCAGTGTCTTTGACTTCTTTGGATTGTAACTTTAATTTTCATGTAAAATACTTTGCGTTCGGATATTTACTAACACAACAAAGCTAAACTCACTTTCAAGGTTAAATACTGTCATTGCAGGCGACTAGGCTTTTATTTTAAACTCAAACATGGCGCATAAGAGCCCTTTGAGCTTTCCTTGTTTCAATAGGACATCTCATTTCACCACAACAAAAAGGGAAGATTCAGTCTATTTTGTCAAAAAAAAATACAGATCCACTCAAGCTCTTAGCCTCATTCTTCATTCCCTTTCTTCCTAGACGGTGACAAACACTAGTCTGGCGGTGTAGGCCAGGTCAGCGAGGTAAAGCAGAAAGTTGACTGCGGTGAGTACCGCCACAATGATCGTGTTTGTGTCACTTCTTCTCTGGTACTGTTTGTCAAACTGGAACACGGGCCAGATGATGGTCGCGGTCAGGTACATGATAACTGCCAGGAGCCCGTAAGCTGACAGGAACTTGGAGAACGGGATGGGGAGACAGCCGGTGCACTCGCCCACACACAGCACCACCACAGCCATGGAGAGGATGAAGCAGATGCAGTACACCGCCATGCACCACTTGAGCGCTGCATGCTGGTTATACAACACAGGGTCACTGATCAAGATGAAGATAAGGCAGGCCAAAAAGGTCTGGCACACCTTTAACAGGCCCGGAGCTGTAGCCATGTAGCCCGCCACCTCTCCTGGCCTCGCTTTCGTCAGGCTCACCTCCCCCGCGTAGGCTACCGTGGCCAGGCAGGAGAAGACGGTGGAGACAATGCGATAGTCACGAACTTCCCTACTGTACCGCTGGCCCTTGAGGAAATAAACAGGGAAGATGATCGAGGCAGAGAGGCAGAAGAGGGCAGCGTAGCAGGCGATAGTGATGGGGAAGTTGGTCCAGGATACTGGAGTGCGGGCCTGGAGGCCAAAATGCTCCACCAACAGGACCAGCAGGGTGCAGGCGAAGCTGAACGCCCAGCAGAAGATGCACCAGTCAGCCAAACCTGCGTGAGGTTCGTTCTGCAAAGAGGCTCCATGTGCTGCGACGCTGAAGGCCACGCAGGTGAACAGCAGGGCAGCTAGACGCACCCATAGCAGCTGGGAAGAGGCAAACACAATCAGTGGCATGATGGGATATCACAGTCAGTCAGGAGCTGAACCTCTGTAGTCCAACGAGGGTTAAGATGAGTCTTCTTGTCTTGTTTTTTTTTTTTTTTCCTCCTTTTGAGAATGAAAGATCTTGTGTTGGCTGCTTGTCACACACTCTGTTGATGTTTGTTACATACTCTGCAGAGAGACAATAAAACAACTTATCAGAAGAAATCCAAGCGACGTTTTGTGAACCAATGAAGTGTTTCAAGCATTTCAGTTCGTTCTGATTTAGTTAAATGCTGTCGCCGTAACTTCATGATACATCCTTTCTCTATTGAGGAAATACTAAGTTGCGAAGTTTGTTCATCTGTGACTGACATGCCGAGGCTGAAACTACTGTTGTGTGTAAAGATTGTGGAATGTGTGAAGAACCACAGTTATCTGTTCAAGGTGCGACCTGTTCAAAGTAGGTACATTTCATACTGAAAGCGGAAGTTTGCCTGCTTTTAGGCCTCAAGGGAACTGATATTTGTCCTCTTTAGTGTACAAGCTATGCTATGGTTTACTGTTCATTTTATTTATGTCGCTCAAAAACAATGCATTGGAGGGATCAACAGCCCTCACAATGCCAAATCATGTCAAAAACACATTACTCTGATCATGTCCTAATGCACAGTAGGTGCAGATGTTACAGGAAAGGCCATGACTGCTGCAGCACAGGTCCGGACATGGTGCATCTACCATGCCAGCATCATAACAGGAGAAAAATGTGCTTATCCTTCCGATGCAAACCCTGAGCCTGAGCCCTTGCAGCCATTACCTAAAAACACCATTCTTCCTGTTTTGTGTAATAAGACTCACATCCAGGAAGCAGTTACCAGAAGCTAATAGCACGTCCACAGGAACCCACACAATTACATCGCCTGGAGTCAGCTGAGATCTCAATGGATGATACAAAAAAAAAAAAAAATGCCTCTTGTTCAGCACAAGATTTGATCCTCTAGTCTAATCCATTAGATTAAACATACTACTGAGCTGAATTAGAAAAACAAACCTGCAGTAATACTGAGAAAGGTGTGGTTCTGTGGTGTGTGTGTGGTCTTCTTATCCTTGCTGCTGACAGGAAACCACTGAGGTGGGGTTTTTTTTGGGTGGGGGTTTGATATTACACATACCATGCATGCCTAAGAGTTGGTTCTTTTTACTACTAAACTACCGGCTGAGAGCTCCTGAATATCACTGTTGTAGCTTCAGTGTGACAACTCCTTATTTATACTGGCATTAAATGATGGCTTAGATGGAGAATGAGTATTTAAAACTTCTTCTAAGAAATAGTGTTGGATGAACAAAGACGTGGCAGCATTATACTTACATCACACAAGACACAAGATACAAACAGTTGTTTTTTTTTTTTTATGTCATATTCTGTAAAACAGATAAATTACGAGCCGCAAAGTAAAGTTTGTGTTTCCGTTACGCATATACCGCGCCCAGCGTTGTGCCATTGAATGCGGCTCTGTGCCAAAAATAGACCACGATAAACGTTAGCTGTGTAACGTCTGCGTTGAGTATGCAAAAGATAAATATTAACTTAAAGATTGATCTTACCAAATTGTAGGTTGGGAGGTATCTTTCATGTCTTTGGAAGCTTTAAATTTCCCGTAACACTGTGCGCACTTGGCCGTGCATCTCCTCTCTCATCCACTAACACTCACTCATAGAAGAATGGATCCCACGCCCAGTATTTGCCTTATTTGGTAAAGTGTTGAAACCCTCTCCAAGCCCACAGTAAGGTCATCACAGAAATATCTTATTGCGTCAGTTACAAAAAAAAAAGTGTAACTCCTATGGTCTAGTGTGAACATACCAAACATGCATTTTTGACAGTTAATAGTAGTTAAATATTTAGTCTATATTCATAGAAGTGATGCTTTGTTGCAACAAGAACTAGTCAATAGTGAAAATAATCACTTATTGTTACTCTATGGTTAATTATCATAAGCATATTTTATGCCATAGTCTATTTCCTAGCAGTTATTACAGAAGGTTGGAGGAATTTTCCTTTTCTTCTCATGCAGTATTTATCTTTTTAGATGATATTTTACAGTGTTTATAGCATTTAAAGCATGTAGCTTCAGAATAAAGGTTCATTCCTGCTGCATGAATCCAAACCTGTAGCACCTACCTGCAGTACCACAGTCCATCCGGATGAGGGCGCTGCCGTGTGTGTGAGAACCTTGAGGACATGATGGTGGATCAGCAGGATAACAACACAGCACAGATCATTATTTTCAAACATGGGACTAAAAATGTCAGTTTATAAATGCAGCAAAGGTTGCTGTTAATCGTTCAGCATTCTGGCAGACCACAAGAGAGACAAATATCCTGATTGTACCACTTATTTTGGAAGGAGGACCTGAGTTGGACTTCTGCTGGAATCGTATTGCCTTCTAGCTTTCTAGCTAACATGCAGCATTAGTGTCTGGATGTGCAGGAGACTGGACTGTGCGATTTAACTGAACTGTCTACTTGTATAATCATCCTTCTTTTGCATGCAGACATAGCCCTACTGACATTTCATCTTGCATGTATAGCTGGTTAGCTTAGCTAGCTCCGCAGGAACGAGTCGTTGGCGTAACTGCAAGCCGAATACACAGCGCGTTCGCTCGGCCTCAGCACCAACGCGATGCCGCGGGTCGAGATCGGCCCTCCCGCAGAGCTAGTGAACGCTAGCTGGACGTAGCAGGCCGCTTTCAGATGGTCGTTATCACCCAGTAGCCAACTAATTAGATAGTATACTTGAAAAGCACCTTTAACTTTCTTCCTGCACGTTTTTATTTTTATTTTTTAATGAAACACAACGGCAGAACTAAGCCTGTTAATTAGCTTAGCTAGCTGGTTCGTTAGCAAGTAATGCAAATCCAGCGGTAGCGTCTGTTGTTTACAGTGTGTTAGCATGTAAAAAAAAATATCTACCAGTTTCAGTTAGCTTGGGAGTGTGCTGGGGTGGTGTGTTAAATGACTTTTCACCTATCAAACTTGAGGTACGTTATTCTGTTTATGGGCTAATTCGCCTTAGCATTATACACGAAAACAGTTAGCAACGTTATCAAACCACCTTGGGCAGTCATGTCAGTTCTGGACCTTATCTATGCAAGCACATGACTGAGAAACAAGCGACACTAAGGTG
Organism: Pampus argenteus; assembly: GCA_036937835.1. NCBI lineage: Eukaryota > Metazoa > Chordata > Actinopteri > Scombriformes > Stromateidae > Pampus > Pampus argenteus. The sequence goes on from CM072860.1 coordinate 3,373,206, forward strand.
GTGCTCAGCTTGTGTGGGATTATTGATGTTGGCACATATAAACAACTACATATAAGGTTTAGCATTGTTATTTTTCACAGGGCATCACCCAGGATAGTGTTTGCTGTAATGCGTGTTAAAGCACATACTGTGAGGTTATCTCTAATGAACTAGCTTTACACAGACACATGGGTGTTGTTGACCTGCTGGAGCACAGCTAGACACATCAGCCATTCATTCATTCATGATTGATGATCTTGGAGGAAGCTGGCTGTCCTTTTATCCAGTTTCCAAAACAGCTAAACCACTGCATCGGTACATTAATGTAACTTAGTTAGACTTTTTTTTAGATAATTTGAGCAGCACTTTCTCTTTATATCCTACTAACTGGAATTACAAGTGTGGATGGGAACATGAGGAGCATCCTCTCTGATCTGATCCAGCTTCCGTAGCTTGATGCACATTAGCTCAGAGGTTTAATCAAAAGCACAACAGAGAGCCCCATTGTGTGGACTTAAAAGAGGAAAGCGAAGAAGAAGATGATGATGATGAGGATAAAAGAAGCCCAGTGACAAGAGTTTGAACCCTCACCAGGAAGCAGAGGAGAGTCACAAGGCTGCAGACATGAGTCTCCGCCAACCCACCTCTACTCTGGACAGGTAGGAATCTCACATCACACCCAGACGGTTTCTCTTTCTGCGGGTTAACTGTACATCTCAATGCTTTGCTCAGAAAATGTAGCGCTCCCAGATCAGACAATTGACACGTCTTTATCTGACTGAGGTCCAGTTTGGCCACTGGAATAACGAGTCAGACAGGCCGTGTGCTGTCTGGGGAGCTGATAAAACCTCCCTCAGTATGCATGACAAAGGTAACAGCCTGGGATATCTCACTCAAAACCTACTTTAAGCAAAAGATTTCACAATAATGTTTAAATTACTATTTGTGAGTTTCCAATGTACAATTTCCCTTTGTCGCTTGCGAGTCGTGTTGTGACTTTTTCACCTGCTCTGCCCCTGCGGAGACACTTGATGTAGTGTAATTCATCCCATGTGTTACTGTCAGTCATCACCACATTGACCTTGTACACCTACATTGTGTTTGCACTGATCATCTGTCTGATGCCTCTTTGTCTCTTTACTGTTTCTCCTGCTGTCAATTTTTTCCCCTCTGTTTGTGTGTGTTTTGTCTGTTCTTGTGCACATGCTTCCCACCCGCTTCCTGTGTCTGTGTGCGCGTGTGTGTGTTTGTGTGTCATGTGACAGCAGGGAAGCCAATAAGAAAAACGTCCACCTGTTCAGGTAGGACAGTTGTCCGATTAGGGCTTGTGTGTCAGGGTTTTGGGGGTTGATCAACACCTACAGAGATTGTACAGCTGCAGCTGCTCTTGTTATTTCAGGATGCTTGTAGGCGGAGCTGGAAACAGACATCCAGCAGTTGCTCGAGAAGAATCATGTATATAAATATATATGTACCGGAAATGTGTATGTTTCACTGTGTTGAACTCATAAGAGACATTTTTATATGAGATAGAAGATTTATTCATTTCACTACTTAAATATCTCCCGATCTTTTTAAATCTGAACACATCTATCTGAATGAAAAAATGAATATCACTGTGTTCCTTTAAGCCAACCAGTGTTTGGACACCTGGAACAATACCAAATCAGTCCAGTGTTGACACAGCGTGTCCTGGCGTCATACACCCTTCACTAAATATATCTTTGGAAGTCAGTGTTTACAATTTGTGAGAGTATAAGGGGCGCGGGAATGATTTGAACCTTTTTTTCCCCTCTTGGTCAGTTTCTCTGCGTCCGTTTGCTTCGGGAACGGTGTTCATCTGAGTTTCTTCTCTCTCTTTTCTCTTTTTCTCTTAACCTTTTCTCTCTTATCTGTTTTTTCTTCTTTGTCTGTCACGCCTTGCTTTCAGCCCTTTTGCTGCTTGGTGAGTTTTCCTGCCGACTGCTTTTTTGTCGCTTCATATGCTATTTGTATTCTCGTATGCTCACTCTTTCTACCACGTCTGCCTGTGTGCTTCCCATGAATCTTCCTCTCCTGACCTCCCATTCTTCTCTCAAATAGCATCCCATTGCAAGCTTCCTTTCTTTCTCCTTGGCCTGTTTCATAACTTTATTTATTTATTTTCTCTTTTGGTTGTCCTGCCTCTCTTCATTATGCCTGCCAGCCCAAGCATTTTTTAAATTGCCCTGTTTTAGTAACCTTCCTTGTTAAGCCTCTCTATCTCTCATCACTCAGGCTCAGCAGTCTCACAATCGGGGACTCGGAGCGCAAATCCTCTGCCACCCAACAGAGGGAGCCAACGACTGATGTCCCTGCTGAGAGTACGGGTAAATTTGACCTTCCCTTTTTTTGTTTTTCAGGATGTATTTGTGAATTCTCTACCTCTCACATCCTTTCCATCCTTCTGTCTTCCTCTTCCAGGTCCTGGTCTCGTCCAGAGATGTGTGGTCGTGCAGAAGGACCAGCTGGGTTTTGGCTTCACAGTGTGTGGGGAGAGAGTGAAGCTAGTGCAGAATGTCCGACCAGGTGAGACACACGCAGTGCTTGTGTTATAATCATGCTTGGCTCCATATGAAGTGTTGGAAGGTAATGTCCATTTACAGATATTGAAATGAGGAATTTGCATGAAAAGACTGCAAAACTACAGGCACATTGTTGTTGTGATGCATAGATTAAAAAGGTGGAGTGATCGCATCTTGTTTTTTTTTATATTTTACATTAATTTTCTAATTAAACTGTATGCCTGTGCTCCTCCCTTCAGGTGGTGCAGCAGTCAAGGCCGGGGTCCAAGAAGGGGACCGAATCATAAAGGTTTTTTATTTTTGTTTTTGTTTTTTTACAGCGTTGTGTTATAGAAACTGAATCTGAGAGTCACTTCCTGTTGTCAACGTTGCTTATTTTCCTCTCCTTCGTCTCCATCTTCCTCACTCTCAGGTGAACGGCTCGCTGGTGTCCTCCATGTCCCATCAGGAGGTTGTGAAGCTCATCAAATGTGAGTCCAGAAAACTTGTCCTTTTTTCATGTTATTGCAAAAAAAAAAAAGTTGTGATGTCGAATGATACAATCTGTTTTTATTCCTCCTGCAGCTGGAACTTACGCAGCTCTGACACTACAAGGCCCGCCACCTTCAGCAGCCTCCTTGCCCCTAGAGCCCCTCCCCACTGACCTCACATCCAATCAAAAGACATCACTAGGTGGGGAAGCTCCACCCCCTCCACCTCCACCTTTGCCTTCTGGACTGAGCAGCACCCCTTCCCAAAGAATCACTGGACCCAAACCACTACAGGTTAGTGAAATTGATTGATATTATGTAGGTGACACAAAGCAAAACAAATGACAAGCTGTTGTTGACAGTTGTACCTCATGTTTCTGTTGTAAATGTGTGTTTTTAGGACCCAGAAGTACAGAAACATGCCACTCAGATACTCAGGAAAATGCTGGAGCAAGAAGAGGCTGAACTGCAGGTATGCAGTTTTTTGGAAAGTCTGCCCACAGCTGCTTTAGTGGCATCACATCATCTTTTGTAAGCAGTGAGGATGAATTCATGTAAAGACGATATGATTGACTTGCAGGACTTAATGGAGGAGCAGCTGAGGAATCCATCATCTTCTCTGGAGGAACGAATTGAAAGTGCCAAGAGGAGAGCTCACCAAGTCCGGGTTAAGATTCAGCAAGATCTGGTACGTTTTTTTCTCATTTACATTCACCAAAAACCTAAATATTAACCTGAATATTTTTGTTTTGCTCAGACCTTTGGAAATGTTGCGGATGGGACATATGGCATTTTGTTATCTGATACTACGTCCACAATCCATATGTGATCACTCCAATGCCACAGAATTGTTTTTTTGCAGGCAAATTAACCTTCACAGCAGGTGCTGGAAAATAACAGACGCTTTATATTATTCTGCTTCACCAGGAAGGAACACGGTCAGAATCTGTCACCAGTTACGTCATAGCAGGAGAAGGTTTGTGTCCTCTTATCTTTTATCTGTTAAACTCCAGCTGTTGCTACTAGAAAGTGTGACTCTTCCCTTTCATTTGCTTTAGTTGTTATGAATCTACAACAGTGTAAAATGGCTTTTATATAAGAAATATCCACCAGACAGGCTGATATGTTCTTGCTCGCTGTGCTTTGGCAGGTCGATTATCGATGGACTCAAATGACGGAGACATGGAGGTAGGCCGCAAATCTTGTCATTTCATAAAGTGGTGAGAGTGTGTTTGTGTACGTGATGGTGCCACTCATCCCGTCCCACTCGTCCTCCCTTCCTCCTCCTCCTCCTCCCCCCCAGGCGTTTGAGAGTCCCCACTCCTCCCCCTCATCCTCCTTCAGGACCCCCCTACACCGACGGCAGAACTCCGACACACACACCCTTTCTGATTTGGTGAGATGGACACACGCACACACATTATTTACTTTAGAATAGACGTTCTTATTGAGAAGCTCACATAGCTTAGTTCTCCTAACGTTACACTAATTTAGACTTAAAACTCACCATGACTCATCATTGTTTCCATTCACACTGGTATATAAATCTGTGTATTTTAAACATGAGATTGAGGAACAGAAACATACAGGCAGAAATAATGACGAGGCAAAGTAACCCTTAAATAATTTATCTTCTATTTTGATTTTACATACTTGTCAGCTAAATACTTGTATTCATTTTAATATTTTTTCATTTTAAAAATTTCTCTCCGATCCACCGAGTCAGTAACTGCGGACATGGCCGTGCAGACAGCACCGTACCACTCGCACCCTGCATGACAACATGTATCTCTTCTTCATTTGGTTCTCTACATTTTTCTTTTTGCATGCACCACAGTGATTCTCATGAGACTGGGAACATAATGGTTTCTCACCACAGCCTTTTGATTCATATTTCACATCACTCTTGTGCATGAGGCACTATAAGTGTAAGAATATTAAATAGCAGGTCAGCTTTCCATTTCTAAAGTCTGCGTGTGTGCATCTGTTTATCAAAGGGCGGCAAAGCCCAGATCATCGGCCCTGAGGAGGAGGATGAAGAAGATGATTGCTATGCTTTTAATGAGGTGAGAAGGACATTTGGTGTCTCTAATGGACTACTGATGTGATTTTGAGTTGATTTTTTATTTTATTTTATTTTTTTCCATCTCTACATTTCTCTCAGATGGATGGTCCGTTCCAGGACATTGAGCTGTTGAAGTCACGCCCAGCCCACATGACGGTGTTCATGAGATATGTCTTCACCCAGCTTCTGGACCCCAACCCTCTGGTCAGCCCGCTTTATATTTTATACTAGATTAGTATAAGACATTCCTGTTACTGAAAAGAAATATCAAAACTAAGGAAATTGTTTCCTCCCTAATTAAGTAGAAACATTAAAAAAAAAAGGAATTGGGAGTTGTCTCATCAAATATCCATTTGCGTATATTGAATTTTCCTGCTAAAATAATAAACTCTTATTTGAGCTTTCAAAATACAAAATGACATCTTTTGTCTTCATGTGTCCCTCTGGATAACAGTCATCGTTATGAGGCCTCTTTGTGTTTTTGTTGTAGTATCTTATTACACTATTTGTTTTGTAAACATTGTCTGACTTGTGTGTGTGTGTGTGTAACTGTCTTGCGTTGTTTGTGTGTGTACAACAGCTGTTTTACCTGTCGGTGGAGGCTTACCTGGGCTCCAGTCCTAAAGACGCCCGCTCGCTCGCACCTCAGATCTGCTCCCACTTCCTGGACCCAGACGCCGTACGTTTGCCGACATGCCTTTACGATTCTATACTTGCATACCTCTATCAGGTTTTGGCTCCTGCTGTGTTGATGCTGGATTCATATTGTTGTTTTGGAAACAATCAACTCAGTAATAAACTATTATCATAAAATACTCATAAGACCTTCATCTGAGCTTATTAATTGAGTTGAATTAATAAAAGTAATTTTTATTTTTATTCCTTCCAGCCCTTAAAAATCAAAGCACGAGAGGAGTATCTCACAGATATAGGTAAGAACACCAAAGACTAGTTGAGTTGTGCACTTATTTAATGTGTTTTGCATAATTATATTTGTGTGTTTTATGACTTTTATCAAAGATATAAACCCTTCACTCCTGTGAGACTGACAATTTGACATTTGAATTGGTCGAGCCACGTGGCTGTACACATATTTGTGTTACTGTATGTCTTTGTTTGAGAGGAAGTGTACATACCTGCTGACTTAAGACTTTTCTGTCCATCGTCCTTTCAGAAAGTCGCCTGCATGCCCAGGAGGACATCAGAGGGCCTCTGTCCGAGCTGCAGCAGGAGGTGCTGCCAGACATCCAGGAGCAAATACAGGACTACAGGTTTGTAGCTTGTCTACTATTTTGCTTTTCCCTTTTTAATAAAAGATGTCTACTTGCGTCAAATATTTAGCTGACGCAATATTCTCGTAATGACAGAAACAAGCAAATGATGGGCCTCGGCTCTCTGTTCGGAGAAGGAGACCTGCTGCAGCTGGATGGAGACCCGGTGAAAGAAAGGCAGGTGGTGGACAGACAGGTCACTGCCCTCTGGGAGATACTGTGAGTCTGTACATTACTCATATGCTGCTTTTTCAACATCTTCAGCTTCATTTGTGTGGACATGTTTGATTAGTAAAATGACAGATCATACTTGATGGTAAGGTTATTAACAAGTAAGGCTGCAACTAACTATTATTTTCTTTATTGATTAATCTGTTAGTTTCTCAATTAATCACTTAAAACTGATAGCAGGGATACTGCAGCATTCTGCTAATCTGTTTTGGGTCCAAATCTACCTGTTGTTATATAGGTATTTCATTCATAATGAAGTGAATGTTCACTACTTGAACACACACTGCCTAGCAACAGGGTCATATGGTTTGTACCCAATAAAATTGTTATTACAAAGCAGCAGAAGGATCTCACCAAAGCCATCATAACAAAGGTCATTAACACGCCCGCTAACCCTTGAAACCACATGACATTTACTCCACTGACTTTATACACACGGGCCAATTCCCGTCACATGACTGCTCCGCTACACTCTTGTTTCTTACGCCGGCGTTTGCACCTGAACGAACTGGATTTAACTTTGGAAAATTGAACTGGATCTCTCTTTAAAAGCATGTTATGTGTTGTGGAGGGAGTTAACGGCCTTTTTTATGTCTTTCTCTTTGTTTCCGCTCCAGATCAAAGCATGAAGAGGACAGAAGGTAAAAAAAATCATTATCAGCAACACCTGACGACTTTCCAGCTTTTTCTTAAGACGTTTTCTTTGTTTCCCATTTTTTTTTATTTTCTCTTCCGTTCTCCTCATATCCCCACGTTTTTTGTCTCTCGCTCTTTGTCTTCATCCCTTCGCTCCTCTCCCTCAGTTCTCCTCTGGCATCGGCTGTGCTTCTATACCTCCGTCATTCTGGCATCAAACTACGAGACTCCAAGGTGTTCCCCGGTCTGAGCACAGAGAAGGAAAAGTGGCTCGCTTTCTTAAAGACGAAAAAGGTAAGAGTGTCGAAAAACTAAATGTAAACTGGGAAAAAGAATTTAAATATTGATGAAACTCCATTTATTTTATGTGAATTATTGTCTCTCCACAGCTGACTGGTACAAAGAAAGAGAAAGATGGAGAGGATAAAAAGAGAAATCCCATCCTGAAGTACATCGGCAAACCCCGGACAACATCCCAGTCTAGTAAATACACACGTACACTGATATGTTCACACTTCCAAGTAGGAAAGATGACGAACAAATGAACAGCGCTGGTGGAGATATTTGGGCATCGCTCTGTGATTCATGTTTCTAAATTCATAACTAAACCCAGTTTGTAATCAGAATCCTAACATTAATAATTAAAAATGCAAATGTGAGTGTATCTGTGACACACCACGTTGGAGGCAGGCAGTCGTCGTATTTGTCTGACAATATCGATTCCTTGTTGTCCTTTTTGTTTGCACGTTTATTGATTTGTAATGATTTATATTTTCATTTTGTCTTGTTGTTGTGATTTCATTGTTTCTGTTTGGTTTGGTTTTGGTTTTGTAGCGTTCCATGTCCCGTTGTCACCCACCGAAGGTACATAAATATATATATTTGTCTTTTATTTTTCTTACATAGTTCAGTTTCCTTTCCCATAAACATTCCCAACAATATCTGTAGTTTCTGTTAAGTTTGTTTCACTTTTCTATTTTCAAGTTTTGCAGCATTTTAACCAACAGTACAATTATCTTTGTGTGTGTGTGTGTGTGTGTGTTTGAGCAGTCCGTCCTGGCAGCGTGAGGAACATCATTCAGCAGTTTGAGAACAACACAGAGACGGGAGGAGAGGAAGGAGGCGACCCTGCCGACCCCCAGCGGCTGTCCTCCGGCAGCCTGAGAGAAGACAGCATGGACAGGTAGGTCTCACAAGACTCGAAGGATGTTCAGACTGCAGGCGAATCACATATATATTCTGTATCTGTACAGGCCTGTCTTAACTCATCATTGAAGGTTTTTGATACTTGATTTAGTAAAATATGATAAGTTTTCTTTCCTCGCTCTCCTCCAGCCCTATGGTCTCAGTGCGTCTGGCACGTAGCGAGTCGTTGAAGGCTCAGGGTGAAGGTCGTCGGCGGGGCGTCGCCTCAGGAACGGAGAGTGTCCCCCGCTCGCGTAGCGACGTGGACATGGAGGACAGCGGGGAGGAGAGGGAGGGGCCAGGCCTCAGGCCGCTGCACCACAGCGCTTCGTCATCCGCATCCGGCAGCTCTGCGCGGTAAAGAGCTTTTTTTTTCCTCTGAGATTCCGATGTTTTGCCGTCCTTCAGGCAGGGAGAAATGTCATAAAGTAAAAAAACTCTGAAGGAATCAAAACTAGATGACTCATAAACACCCCCTGGAAGTTGACTTCATGACATCTCTCTCCACTCTCTCTCAAACTCAGGTCTCTAGAGAACCCTACACCCCCATACACCCCTCGGTCTAGACGCAGGTGAGTTTTCACGACGTCCCCAAATTCACAAGAACAAAAGAAACGCCAGCTTTCAGCATCTTTCAGTCTTAGATTTTCACCGTAAGGTTGGGTGAACACAACGTATTTGTTGTTTTATAATACCTGTGTTAGTAGGAAAAAATACTGGTTGTATTTAGATGAAAAATAGATAATCGTTTGTCTCTCCATCTGCCCACCCCATCCATCTCTCCATGTGCTCTGTCACATGTGACTCTGCAGGAGCGTGGACTCACCGCTGGCCCTGCTGCCGGATGCCGGGGCGTTGGAGGAGGAGGTGTGTGACGGTCAGAACTGGCAGGAGACGGCGCCTCCTCAGCTCCTCGCCACGCTCAGCCCGAGGGAGGTGGACAGACAGGCCGTCATATACGGTACAAGTTAAAAACAATTTCATATGATCGGATTTAAGTTTTCTTTTATTTTCAGGTTTTCTCTGCTGTAGTTGCCTTTTAAAAAAAAAGACGTGTGTATTTTATATATTTTTTTATTTTTAATCTTATCTTGCCGTCTGTTTTTTTTTCAGAGCTGTTCACCACCGAGGTGTCGCACCTCAGGACCTTGCGGGTCCTGGACCAGGTTTTCTTCCAGAAGATGAGATCTGTGCTGAACTCCGAGGAGCTGGCCTGCATCTTCCCCAACCTGCCTCAGGTCTACGAACTCCACGGTCAGTCTGAAAAATTTGAGGAACATCGTTTCTTCTACCTTTTTGTTTCTTTCTTATCTCTCATTTACCGAGTCAACGTGTGTTCAGGGCTTTATGTTGCTACGTAAATAATAATCAGCTAAGCAAATAGCAAGCAAAGGTAGTCCAATATGAGGCTGCAGCTTTACTGTGTCAATATGTGTTCTGGGGTTAATTTTGAGTCGTGGTTTGTTGGTACAGTGACATTTTCTCCAGAGAATTATTAGTTTTATTTAATCCAAATGTGTTGAAGTGTTTTTGGATTTTCTTTTGCCTTAACGTTGCTTCTGTCCCTTTTTCTCTGCAGCAAGTCTGTGCGAGGCGATGAAGAAGCGACGAGAATCTCCCATCGTTCAAGACATCGGGGACGTTATGCTGGCACGGGTGTGTAGATTTCATCCTGCATCATTGTATCTGGGCTGTAGTAGGCTGAAAACCTTTTTGTGTATGTAGAATGTTAACTTAATGTTAAGTGTTGTTGTGCTTCTAGTTTGAGGGGGCTGCTGGAGAGGAGTTTCAGGAACAGGCGTCCCAGCTGTGCAGCCAGCAGTCTCAGGCTCTGGAGCTCATCAAGAACAAACAACGTAAAGACCCTCGCTTCGCTCACATCATACAGGTACACACACACACACACACACATTTATTATGATTACTATCATTATTATTACTGGTAGTTTGTTTCCTTTTGGAATTGAACAATGTAAAGAGCATGTTTGGTGTTTTCCATCATAGTCATCAGTCCTGTTCTTTACACGTGTGTGTGTGATGTGTTGACTTTTATTCAGGAGTGTGAGGCGAGTCCTCACTGTCGAAGACTGCAGCTCAAAGACCTGCTGGTGTCAGAGATGCAGAGACTCACAAAGTACCCTCTGCTGCTGGACAACATCCTCAAACACACGGAGGGTGAGTGAATCAGGAGATACGTTGCATCAACAGAGGAAAACATGCTATGAACGTACGTGATTTTATTTAAAGACGGATATTTTTCTGTTTCCTTCAGCCGGTTCTGCAGACCTCCCATCACTCCAGCGTGCCCAGGCCTGTTGCCGAGGGATACTACAGGCCGTTAATGAGGTTGTCAGGGAAACAGAACATCGGCAACGCCTCAGCCAATACCAACGCAGGCTGGATGCTGCCCCTCAGTTCAAGGTAGTACAATAGTTTATGCTTGTTAACCTGTTTTTGCTTGTCTTGCATTCATATTGTAATGAAGGCTGCCAAATGTGTCTAACTGAAGGATTGCATTTTGTTTTCTTATACTTTCTCAGAGTCTGGACCTGAGCACTAAGAAAATGATCCATGAAGGTCCCCTCACCTGGAAAGTCAGCAAAGATAAGCAGTTAGGTCAGTATCTCCTTGGTGACACAGCTCTGACTCTTCAGTTTGCCTTTATAACTCTCCATCACATATCCCTTTATCAGAGATCCAAGCGCTGCTGCTGTCAGACTGCCTGGTCCTGCTACAGAGGGGCCCAGACGACCGGCTGCAGCTGCGATATCCATCCCGCTGGCTGGGCGGAGGCGGAGGAGGCAGTGGAGACAGCAAGACCTCCTTCAGCCCTCTGGTAAAGCTGGACTCGCTGCTAGTGCGCTCAGTAGCTACAGGTAAGGCTACAGTCACACCCTTTGTAACAAGCCTTCACCGCTGTCATGCATTTTTGTATTCCTGATTTTTTAAAAAAAAAAAAAAATTTCTCCAGACAACAAAGCCCTGTATGTCATCAGCACCACAGAGAGGCAGATCTACGAACTGGCGGCTGGGACGTCATCGGAGAAAAACACGTAAGCTTCCCTATAAGCTAGGCTCACCGAGCATCAGAAACCGCTGTTCTGCTGTGCTGTACATTTGTAACGACTTTGTTGATTTTTTTTTGTTTTTTACAGCTGGAAAGACTTACTTGAAAAGAGCATCTCATCATCTGGTGGTTCGTCACCCCTGATCAATCACGGATCTATGCGGATATCGTGAGTCAATCTGATATCTCGAAGTGATAAATAAAATGTGTCTGCAGGCTCTAAAGTTTCATACGTTGTTTATCTCTTGTTTGCATTTATTTCTCTGCAATTTATAAATGTGTTTTTGCTCCAGTTCCCCCAGTCTAGGCAGTGCATCCCCGGTCTCAACAGGCAGCCACGTCTACGCAGGTAAGAAGGACTTTACGACCATCAGCTACAAATATTAAACAAAATCAAGGTTGATCTTTCTGGCTTACAACAAAGTGTTAGAAGAATTTCTCACCTCCGACTGTTTGAAATGTTTCAGACAACTCTATGACGGAGCAGTCCGATTCCATGGAGACTCACTCCTCCAACGACGACATTGTGCTCTCAGCCGACACGCCTACAGACCAATCAGAGGCTTTAATTTGTGGTGAACAACAAGAAGTTGGTGTGGCAGAGGCGGCGCTACAGGACGGTGAGGAGAAAGGAAAAAGCAGATAATATGTTTTGACTATTTATAATGGAAAATAATCACATTAACCATCAACACCATCACAGTTGAAACACTAAGGCAGCTCATATTACGAGATCTGGAGGACGACGCTTGGAGCCACGATTCAGACGACACGCCCACCAACGAGACGGCCAATGAGAGGAGCTCATTCACAGAAAGACAGCGGCCGGAGTCTCTGGAGACCGTCCTCAACTTCAGCACCGACGAATGGGAGGCTGAGCCCGAAGAGGCTCCGCCCTCATGCACGGAGCAGCCCGGCGTTCAAGTCGTAAGGAAAGGTAACGTGAAAATCCATAAATTGATCTATCGCCTTTAATTCTTCATTGGCTTTTAGGATCGGCTGCTCACTCTGAGTTCATTTCCAGATAGTTTTATAATATAAAAGCAGAATTTATTTCCCCTTTAAATTAATTTTACATTCATAAACTCATCTTTTTTGGATACAGTCTAGTTTTCTGCCTTCCTCTGCATGTTTTCTCTGCACTCAGTGACTCTGTATATTTTTTTTCTTACATACTTTTTCTTTTCTCTGCTTGTTCTTCAACAACACGATGACACACTTGATCCTATATCTCCACTTCCTCCGCCACTCTTTTCCTTCCTTATTTCATTCACATACAAACACACACGTCTATCTTCTGTATAGCTGTGGTTGCGGGCTCTTCTTCTTCTTCTGTCCCTGATGGCATCACTGATGATGTCAGCCTCCTCTCCAGCCAATCATCCAAGCCAAGCAAGGCCACTGCACAGGGTAACGATCACATCAGTCAAGTGCTGTAGTTTTTATCAGACATTCTTGCGTTTACATTATTAAGAAATAATAATGCAGCAAGATAATAAATATAGAATTGAATCTCAACTTGAGTAGAATTGAAAATCGTTTATTTTACTCTTTAAATTTCTCACTAACACACTTTGTGTTTGCTCTAGGAAACACTTTCTACTTGGTGATGCCTGCACAGCACGGAGAGAGCACCACCGACAACATCAATGACCCTCCTACCCCCACAGCCGACCACTTCCCTCAGCCTCCAGAGGAAGTGATGTCACCACAGATGCAGCCAGACGAGACAACGCCAGCCTGGGATCCAGAGCCCAACCAATCAGAGGCTACGCAACTGGAACAGCAAGACGAAACGGGCCAATTGCAGGCCAGGCAGCAGAGTCATGTGATCAAAAACGTGGATGAGATTTTTCTCACGATCGAGGGGTTGATGAGCAAATTGCGCCAGCTGAAGGTAAGTTTGTGTTAAGGTGGCGACAAGACGGCAGCCATGTTGATCTGTTCTCTTTTCATCTGAGTTCTGATTTCCCATGATGGGCTTTAACACACACAAACACAACACAAACACACTTTTTCTGCATTTTCTCCCCTTTACAGGAAATAGAGAATGCCCATCATGAACTATTAAAAACCCTCAGAGAGCCCTCAGTCAATCAGGAGTCAGAAGACCAACAGTGTCACTCGGCGACCGTCTCCAGGACACCGTCTCTGGATCGCGGCTCAGGAGATGGTGAGCGACTCAAAGTCAGGAGCTGATTTTAAGCCACATCGATGACCGTTTGTTGTAATTTTAACTTCGTTTTCTTGAATCCATCCAGGCAAAGAAGGAATTTCAGCAGAACCCAAGATTCAGTCGACTGGATTCTGAGGTCAGTGAAGAGCGGGTTCACTGGCGGACACACACCTGATTGTTGGCATACGGACGCACCTACACGTACCCACTGTCAGACTCAGGCACCTCAGCCACCTCCCCTCCCCTGCATGCACCAGCCAGTGGAGCAGAACCCACGAAGGACCATAGCCATTTTTGTTTCTGTTGCCCTGGGATACCAGGAATCTGGTCGGATGAACCTGGATTTCTCCTGGTCGGCTCAACCTCTGGCTTAAACCAGAGCATGAGGGAGTCCAGGAGGAAGTGAGGACAAAGTATGAAGGAACAAAAAGGGCTGAAGACAAGTTGACTGGTGAAGAGAAAAAGTTGGTGGAACTGAAAGTTGAAAAAATGACCAAGTCGATTTATTTGTGAAGGAAAATGAGTTGTACGTCTTGCTTTTAAGCACTGGTTGAAGGAACGGAGCAGAAAAGTGTTGAAATGTTTAATTTAAGGAGAGAAAAAAAAAATCAGAGGGACCCATCACCCCAGCACTTTACCCACAATGCATCCCTCTGTCATGTAGTGGACTGATCAGGGACTGGAGACGCAGCTACTGGCTTTATTTAGGGGCCGACGCTTGAGCCAATATGGCCTCCGGGGGTCTCCTCCCTCTCCCCATCCCCCCTCCCTCCACTGGTTGCTTTACACTGAGTTCACCTGCCATCACGGCCGAAGGACTGTGTCTATATAATTCAGGTTATTTGCACTGGGTTAGGAAACTATCACACATACGATCATCCTTCAACCGTTTCATTCATCTCAGACATTATCGTGGGAAAAAGAAAAACACACTAGAGTTAATGTTGTTGGGAACAGTCGCAGCCACGCTGACATATCCTGAAGTCGTCTATTATGTAATGAGATAGCTGTTTGGAACCATCAGTGCAACATATTGATCATTATATGGGTCATAAATGTGTTCATGTTTAAGTTCTGGAAACACTACTGCGCTGTTTACTACTGAAATGCTGTCGGGATTTTTGTTTTTTTTAATTATCAGCGCTGCTTCAGAGGCGTACAGGGATCTCAGCGATTTCAAATAACAAGCTCAGCGGATTCACACAGCTGTTCTGATGGTTCTGATTTTAAAAAAAAAAAATTCTGAGATATGTTGATCACGACTGTGAGGAAACAGGGCGATTGCTTATTCAAATGTAGAAACTTGAATTTTTCTGTGAAAACCTGTTTTGTCACTAACTGCTGCCAAAAACCGCCGCTTACATTGCCTGTATACATCCCTTACCCCTCTACAGTGGATTGTGTGTGTGTGTGTAGATACCACGGTAAATACTGTGAACCCAACCAGCAAAGTCACCCCCACAAACCCACCCACCCACCCCATCCCCAAATCTACTGGTCATATTACAGATTGTGTTTAGACCCTTTTATCGCAAACTCAATCCCATCAAGATCTTTACCAAGTAGCCCCCTCCTGCACACAAGCAACTTTTTATTAAACAAAGTTTTATTTTAACAAACTCAAGTATACGCACATGGTCCAAGTAAAAAAAAAAAAAAAAGCATGCTGCAGCAACCGGCTGGTTAGCGTAGCTTAGCATAAAGACAGGAAACTGCTCTAAAGTTAACTACGTAACACATTATATCTTGTTTATTCCCGGTTGCACAGAGCCAGGCTAGCTGTTTCCCCCTGTTTCCAGTCTTTATGCTAAGCTAAGCTAACCAGCTGCTGTCTCGAGCTTCATATTTAACATCAGCAGTATAAATCTTGCAAGAATCAATAATCGTATTTCCCAGAATGTCGAAAACAATTTCTGTAACGACCGTTGGATCACATTTAGAAGTAATTTAATGTCCTTGATGTTCAGAAAAGTTTTTGCACGCCTCAGTCGAGACGTGTAACCAGCAGACTGACACTAAAGCCAAAAGTCCTTTTCCCTCTCCTGTCTGGATTTAATCTTTTTTACACACTAGATATGAAATATGCATTTAAACTGTTACACATGAGTTATTTTGTGTACCAGTTTATTATTTTTGTTTCATTCTTTCTCTTATCAAGCAAGGCATAATCACACTGGACTGAACTTTTTATTTGAACTGGTTTCAAATACTAACCGAGAAGCGCTTTAGTGAGACACCCGGCCTCTTTACCAGCCTCCAAACTGACAACATCACTACCAAACTGAACCAAAACACACTGTCGTCACCTGATTCTACTACTATTAAAACAGTGATTCACTACCTGGTGTAAGGTTTTTAACTATTTAGCCAACATACCCCTGAAGGAGGAGTTGATAAAGTGTGTGACTTGCAAATAAAAGCTGACCGTGTATGAATTTGCAGAGGTATTTGTGCTAAAATGTAAAAAAGTTTTACCAAAGTGAAATGCCTCCTCAGAGAGGTTGACGCAAACACTGCTTGTTTTGTTTTCTTTTGTTTTTCTTGACATTTTTGGCTGCTGATTATCAGGCATCTCAGACCAGGTGTTTTCTTCATGAGAGGAAAAACAAAAAGACGTATCTTTACGTTGTGGACACCACATGCAATACTAAATATGTGTTTGTCCATAATTTGAGTTAATGTCATCACTTGGTCTGAGCTGTCTGAACCCAAATCAGGATTTCCATTCATTTCTTCTGTCCTCCCACCTGTGACTACAGCATGTATTCATCTCCAGTTTCTACCTCTACACTTGAGTTTCTTTGTACTCTTCACTGACTTCTTTTTATTTTTTTTATATATACATTTATCTTTTACATTGACATCAGCATTGTGGCCCTAACAGGCTGTAAAGAAGCTATAACTGATTCCCTTTTTCTTTAAAAAAAAAAAAAAGAAAGAAAGTTGCACAAACAAAACTCCCTGCACAGTGCAAACTACTGTATGCATACACAAGTCTTTAACTATCATCTCATTGTCTCTTTTTTTTTTTTTTTTTTAAATAAAAATCTTCACTCATGTAATATAGAGATCATACCCACGTGTTTTATATATGTTATGTTTTTTTTTCTGTAAAGCCTTTAGTCCTCGTATTTGATTTTATTTTTGTAGATATTTTTTTTAAAAGATGTATAAATTATTTTCTTCTCCCTTGTTTTAAAAAAAAATGGTGAGATTGTTAGCTGCACAGAAGGAAAAAGAACTTGTGTCAGATTCATGTGTTTGTGAGATTAAAAAGAAACTGGATTAAAAAAAAAAAAGTGTGGATTGTGACTCTTTTCAATCTGGGGTTGTAACTCATCATATTCACTCTTTAATCACGTGATATGGCCCCAATTAACCACTTTAAAGTTTTAATTCTCATTGATTTTTAGACATTTGTAATATAATATAGTTTTCAGAGCAAAATGATTAATATTAAGATTGCATTAGTTATTTATAGGTTTAACAGTAAGACAGTTAATACACATATGTACATACTTATACGCAGTCTATGATGTGAATACTATGAGACAGTTTAACATTTTTTAAATCGTTTCACATTTGATTTTGAAAATCCTAACCGGAAATGGTGCCTATACTGCGTCTAGCTTGACAGTGTGGTGTGGCGACTCAGTCCACCGGTCCGGTGCAGCAGGTCCACGCAGCGCCGCTCCAGCAGATGCGGAGCCGGGATGAGGGATGAGGAGCGAGTCGCTGCTTTTACGTCGTGCGGCTTCGGAACTTCGTGATTTTCTACCCGAAAACCAGGCAGAACAAACGGCGAACAGTCCGGAGAGGATCCGCGTCACTGTCCGGATTGTTGGATGAGCGTGGAAACGGCGCTCAGATGAGAGTCTGCAGAAGGTGAATTTGGAGGCTGGAAACGACTCATCTCTGCTGCTGCTGGTTTGTCTTTGTGCTCCTGGAGAATTTGCGTTGCAGCTTTTTGTTTTTTTCCATTTGGGAAGAAAGGTAAGACGTTCCTGCAGGCATGTTGGCCGTTGATTTACATGACAATACTCCCGTCTGCTTACTGCTGGTAATACACACCATTACTTTTACTGCTGTCTTTTAAATAACAATAGGCTTTCTTCATTCGTGCACCACCGCTCACTATCAGGACTGATGAGCTGGCAGATAACTGTGTTGACTCATAATGAATCTCACTTCCATTCACCCGCTCACATGTAGTTTATCATATCATTTTTATATATGTGTTATTTCTTATCTTGCACTTCTATCTATTTCTGCGCTTTTACGCACGGCGTGCCATAATGGAGCAGTCTTCCTATCTCACCGCGGTGACACATGTAGAAGTTGAGTTTGCTGTGTGTGTTCACCAGGCTGCTGCATCACTTCATCCTGGGTGTGTTCTGCTTTGTCTCAAACACTGGCAGCTTTCTGCTGCCATCAACACGTTGGTCATTGGTTTCTTTAACGCGCTTGATGATGATGATGATGATGATGATGTGTGTGTGATGTAAAGGCCTAGAAGCCTGGTCTCGGGTTGCTTACAGGAGTCAGTATTGAGGCAGCAGCCACGCCTCGCTGGCCCACTGCCACCCTGAGGCCTGGAGGGCCCCCTGGGAGCCGGCAGCACCCACCTGAACAAGCTGTGGCATCCAAACCTGGGTGTAAAAAAAAAAAAAAATACAGAGTGAATCAAGTTTTACTTTTTTAAACATGGTTTGCATCAGCAGAGATTTATTCTTGCATGAATAAAAGCCTTTTAAGACTTCCAGCTACACAGAATAATCAATTAATCGATCCACAGAAAATCGAATCACATCCTGCACTTTGTGGAAAAAGTGACCAAATGATTAATTGATAATGCAAATAATTGTTAATTGCAGCCATCTGTAGGTTTAATAATTTGTAACTGATGAGTGTTGTTTGTTAAAGTGTTTCCAGTGATCATCACTGTGTCCACACTGCACGTGGAAAGTCTCACATAACAGATGATGCCAAACACTATAAATGCACTGTAAATCAATCAGTGGTGGATGGATCAGAGTCAAAGAGGCAAGCCGGTGCGATCGATGGTATTGACAGTGTCAGCCAGGATCAGACGAGGGCAGAGCTGGTTGTGTTATGTTCATGGCAGAGCGTTAAATCAATGAGTAACACAAGATATGACAGTAAAAGGCTTGTTGGAGATCATTTTTCATGCCATGCAGGGATTCTGTGTCTCCAGGATTTTCCATTTTTAAGTAGAAAAACTTTTCTGTACACATTATTTCCCCTTTTTTTTATAAAGAAAATTTCGCAAGAGTGGTTCGGCTATATTTAGAAACCCATGTGAGATGTTTGACTGTGTTGATTTCGTTTGTGAACATCGTGCCACTCAAACAAACTCTTTATGAAGCACATTCAGTGCTTTTAGTTAAGTCTCACGAAGGCTTTTATTTTATAAAGTATCACGAGTCATCTAAACCTTTTCAACTCTGAGCATTGAACGGGATTTGTTTTAGTTTTATTGTCTCTTTTTATTGACACTTGATTTCTTTCTAAAATATATCGGCAGCATAATCGATCATAAAGGATCGAACGATTGTTTTCTTGACTAATTGGTTTGTTGTTTGCTCAATGAAAATGTCAATCACCATTTCAGAAAGCATTTTCAGGGTCTCATGAGTGCAGCATTACATCCCTGCTTACACATGACCCAGCTGAGAAGTCCATGTGTGAATCACATGGTAGCCATTACTAAAACCTGAAGTGTCCAGTGTTGAAGTTGGATACAGGAACTGAACAAATGGAGAGCGCGAGGTTGTTTGTTTATTAGATTAGGAGTCTTCTTGTTCTACAGCCAGTTCGGAAAGTACCTGCTGTCCGCTTAAAAACCCAAACCAGAGAGGAAAATCTTTAAAATCAAGTCCGAATTGTTGCCTGGGAAGTGACTTGTCTGTGTTTCTTTCTTCTGAGGTGTGTTTTTGAGTGAGAAAGAGGAAAAGAAAGGGATGGGTGTAGAGTTGATGTTCTGGTTGCCTAGCAACTACCCCCTCTCCCTCCCTCCCCTTCAGTCTTTTCTCACCCGTAGCCTCCCATTCATCCTCCATTGTAGTAGCTAAGCTCTGTTGCCCTTGGAGACCACAGGGGACGGTTGGGGAATGTGGCGTCTGGGTGAGTATGTATCACACATCGACCCAAATCAACACCACCCTCCCTCCAAAAAATGTGAGGTATTCAAGCAAACTCACGTAAACAAAACAAAAAGTCTTTTTATTTGTATGGATGTGACACAACAAGCACTTTTCATTATTTGCTGTCGAATCGCACAGTGACTGTAAAAGAAAAAAGGAACATTTAAGGAGCTGCTCTGATGTTTGGCCTCCACTCCTGCAGGTCGGGCACACCAGAGACTGAGAATAGAAGGTGGCGTAATTGCCCTTTATTGGCTCAGGGATAAATCACTTGAGTTTCCTCCCTCATAGAACAAGACAAATTATCTTCCTGCCTCCCTTCTGTTCTCTCTTCATGTCTCTTGCCAAACTCCAAACTCACCATTTCTATAATTCATCTTTCTTCTTTTCCCACCAGGCCTCCAAGATAGATTCCCTCAGGAGGAAAGTGGACTTGCTGCGCCTCCCTCTGACCCTCTCCTCCAAATCCATCAGCCACCACAAGAGTCAGCTGAGTGTGGTCTGGGAAAAGGGCGGCGGCTCAGGGGCAGGAGGGGCCCAGAAACCCCGCCCACCGCCGGCCTCCAGCATGGACAACGAGTCGATGTACTCGGGCTACTCCTACAAGTCGTCCCACTCGCGCAGTTCTCGCAAACACAGGTAGACGACCGTAGACGTGGCTCATTTATCAGCAGCTAACGTTTTGTTTTAGTCTGGAAAAGTTCAGGAAATAAAGAAACCAACTGTCTAAAACCCAAAACCATTGAATTGCAAAGAAAACAAAGAAGGCTTTTCCTTCTTCCAATGTCTCTACAGGGAAAGGAGAGACAGACATCGCTCCAAGAGTCGTGACAGCAGTGTCCGTGGAGACAAATCGGTGACCATCCAGGCTCCCGGAGAGCTGCCGCTGGACGCAGAGTCCACCAGAGGGGACGACAGGGTCAGAGTTGAAGAATTGTTTCAACCGTTTCTCTACAGACGTCTTCTTCTGTGGAGCTACTATCACCAACTCTCTCCTGTCTTCTCTTTACAGGATGACAACTGGGGCGAGACGACCACGGTGGTGACGGGAACCTCCGTGGACAGCATCTCCAACGAGGACCTGACACGGATCTCCAAGGACCTGGAGGAGTCCTCGCCTCTGCAATGCCGTCATTACTTCGCCCCGGTGTTGGGTGCCGTCCTGGGGCTCTTCGCCCTGGTCACCCCTCTGGCCTTCTTGGCCCTCCCACAGCTACTTTGGCGAGACACGCTGGATGCTTGCGGCACGCCGTGTGAGGGCCTTTACATTTCTCTGGCCTTCAAGCTGCTGATCCTCCTCATCTCCACCTGGGCGCTGTTCCTCCACCCTCCCAGAGCCACTCTGCCACGCTTCTTTATCTTCCGCTGCCTGCTGCTGGCGCTGGTGTTCCTCTTTGTGGCGTCGTATTGGCTCTTCTATGGGGTGCGGGTGCTGGAGCCCAGGGAGACTGACTACAGGGGGATTGTGGGATATGCGGCATCTCTGGTGGACGCACTGCTGTTCATTCAGTACCTGGCGCTGGTGCTGCTGGAGGTCAGGCACCTGCAGCCTGCCTTCTGTTTGAAGGTTGTGAGGACCACAGATGGAGCGAGCCGCTTCTACAGTGTGGGATGTCTCAGGTTAGAGGGGGGGGGGTTTTCTAATTTTTTTTAATCTGAGATATCTACCATTACATCAAGATATCTGAAAAGTTCAGACTTCAGTCAAATGCGGCCAGAGTTTAGTGTTGGATTGAGGAAGATTGGATTAAGGAACTCCAAGATTTATCTTATTTATTTCGTAATTTGACCTGTTTTGTCTTCCATACAGGATTTCAACATTTTCAAGCATTAAAACAACGGACTGCATCAAGAGATATGATGCCTTTATCTGTACAAAATGATCACATGTTGCTAATTTAATTTATTTGCAGCCCAGTGGCTGTTTTCTCATTAGGGTGTGAACAGCTCTTTGTTTTGAAATAAACTCGTCTAACAGAGGAATTTGTTTCTTTCTTGCAGTATTCAGCGGGCAGCAGTGTGGCTTCTGGGCCAATACTACACTGACTTTCCAGTTTATAACCCTGCCCTGCTCAACCTGCCCAAGTCCATCCTCTCCAAGAAGATGTCGGCCTTCAAGGTCTACAACCTGGGCGAAGGTACGAAGGTCAAATGCTGCCAACTGTTATGATATAATAACATCTAAATATCAAACACATGTTTAACACCTTTTTGTTTTGTTTACTTTATTATTACATGTATTATTTGATAGTGTTGATGTCTTCAGTATTGTTCTACAATGTAGAAAATACTCTACCTGCACTTGGATCGATTTCTTAATTTCAGTGTTTCTTTCCATAGAGAACAACACCAATAACTCCACGGGGCAATCCAGAGCCATGATTGCAGCCGCTGCTTGCAAAAGAGACAACTCCCACAACGAGTACTACTACGAGGAGGCAGAGGTGGAGCGGAGGGTCCGCAAACGCAAAGCCAGGTCACGAGAAACCCGCACAAATACATGCACGCAGTTGGTAGGATGTGATGGAGCTTCATGTGTTTTTGTTTCTTTCTCACAGACTGGTTGTGGCAGTAGAAGAAGCTTTCACCCACATCAAGCGTCAGCAGGAGGACGAGGCGGCCGCGTCTTCTCCCAAACATCCCCGCGAGGTGATGGACCCCAGGGAGGCAGCTCAGGCCATCTTCGCCCCGATGGCGCGGGCCATGCAGAAGTACCTCCGCGCCACCAGGCAACAGTCCTACCACAGCATGGAGAGCATCATCAACCACCTGCAGTTCTGCATCACGCACAACATGACCCCCAAGGTTTCTCAATGTTTGTTTAAATATATATTTGAATATTTTATTGTCATCTTGAAGAAAAACAAAACCTTTTTTTTTGTGTGCGTCAGGCTTTCCTGGAGCGTTACCTCAGCCCAGGTCCCACCCTCCAGTACCTGGACAACAGCAGGGGACACCAGTGGACATTAGTGAGTGAGGAGGCAGTGACGGCCTCTCTGTGCCAAGGCCAGGTTTTCTCCCTAAGACGCCTCGACTTTTCCCTGGTTGTCACGGTGATGCCCCTTCCCTTTCTACGTCTGGGCGAGGAGTTTGTTGATCCCAAAAGCCACAAATTTGTCATGAAGCTCCAGTCAGAGACGTCTGTGTAGTAGGTTGAGATGCGTAATGGACGAAAGGAAGGACGACGGTGCATCAAAAAAAAAAACAACTAAACATTTTAGTATTTTATAGTTACTTTTCTATATTTGTTGTTAAGCACAATACCCAAACATGCAAAGTGGTCATAGATACAATGTTATGAAACTGATTTTGATCCTTTGGTTGAAAAAAAAGGAAAAGAATATTTGAGTCTATGAATTAGATTTTAGCCGCGTTTTCTACTTCATGCACCTCTGAGGGTTCAGGAAACACAATGCAGCTGATATTTTTAATGCACAATCAAGACTTAATCTCTTTGTTTGTCAGAGATGACCTCACTTCTCTTTTTTATCTTTTTCTTGAACTTCTTGTTTGCTGCAGATTTGGCCTTTTACAGCCTATAAAAAGACTGAAAATCGAAAAACTTGAAGACTTCTTCCTGATTTTATCTCTCTACTGATTTAGCATCAGTATAACATTGTTGAACTCACAATGGGAAAAAAAAAAATCTTTCTTTATTCCATTTTTCTTCCTTTTTTTTTACATTTTGGTGCAGTTTTTGAAGGCGTGGTTGACTTTTTCCTGTCCCTGTTTTCCTGTTTACAATACAAACACATTTTTATTTACTGTTATACTGTGTTTAGAACTGAGTTGATCAAGAAAGGTTTTTAATAAATTATGTCATCCAGTCTCAAGTTGTGTTGAGTTTTCTTTGTTTCTTTGGAAATGACACCTAAATGTGTAGGCGTCAAAGTTTCCATTGCGTTACAAAACCGTAACTCTACGGCAAACTCCAACCAATAAAAACTAAAGCATTTTCAACTATTCGTCGCTCTCATATGACATCAAG
Organism: Pampus argenteus; assembly: GCA_036937835.1. Classification (NCBI taxonomy): domain Eukaryota; kingdom Metazoa; phylum Chordata; class Actinopteri; order Scombriformes; family Stromateidae; genus Pampus; species Pampus argenteus. Next base: position 3,396,981 of record CM072860.1, read on the forward strand.
GAAACGTCACATTATAAAAAAGAGGAAGTTCTCTTTTTAGGTTAGTCTGCTTCCCCTGTGTAAAGTTCCTCAGTAATAATGGACCGAAGACTCCAAATCCTCCTCGTTCTCTTCTTTAAAGGTACGTTCTACTTTAATTTACTGAAAATATAAAGATAAAGCAGCACCCGATGTGGCAAACTTCTCAAAACCTTTGATATGTCGATGTGGAACGATAATGCAGAACAGAACTTCCTGATTAGTGGATTTACATAGTACTAAATGCTTAATACTTAAATGCAGTTTTTATTACTCGTATATTAAAATGTCTCTCGTGTTTGCTTAAAGTTTAATGTCAAATAGAAAAAAAATGTAAAAGTGTATATTGTACATATTTGGACATTAATGCGCATCTAAAACTGAAAGTATATACGCTGTTCATGGTGTTATAAACCACGATGGACCACGTGATGTGTCTTAACCTATAAGAACCCACGGTAACACTTTGAATGTCCCAGACTTGTTCTTATAAAGCTTTATGTCTGAACTTAACTCATTAAGTCCCTAAGTCACATATACTTAACATCCTGTTGTGATGACCATGTGGCTGTCATGTGACAGCAACAGACCTTTTCATAATAGTGGTATGGCCTGAGTGCAAATTTCAAGCAAGCAGCTAATTTCAAGAAGCTATTTTGTTGATAATACAGGTCATTTCAAACATTTAACAGGTTCAGTGCTGATGATAACATGTCCAATATTACATTCAACATGGTCTAAACCATATTTGTTGAAGAAAATAATATCAAACCAGGTACTAAAATATAGGCCTTAAAATAAGAGTGAAAAACCTGATGTGACCCATTAGTCACAATAACAAAAAATGTTAATAACACATCATATCAATTATATTAAGCTGAAATATGTTCTGCTGGTCAATTAAAAGTGTACTGAACAATTACACAAAATAATGTGTAAAGTATTTAGTTTGTGTTACAAAAGATTTTTTTTGCAAATCTGCACATGTTTTTACTATCCTATGCTGATCCTATAAAAATGTAAATGTCAATGCCAATCGCTTGGCCGGGTGTCAACTTGCACCCTGTCAAGCAAGCAGTAAAAACTGTCAGGTAAAATAAAGAATATGTTTATCGATAACGCCCAATGTAACAAATATCTAACAAAACAGATCAGTGGGAATAAAAAGAGTTACTCTGAAAAAAACTTCAGAAATGTGTTCTATGTGGTCCACTTGGTCTGTGGTATATAACCCATATAATTTTCCTTTAAGGATAAATGGGTCTGGGTTCTTATGGGTTAAGGTTATTAACTAAATGTAATTAAAAATGTCATATATATATATATATGTTGACAATGAGCTAAATAGTGACACACAAAGATGACAGTACAGTGTGCATCATATCATCTGAAACCTAAAAATGTCTGTTAGGTCTCAATGAATCTTGGCTCTAGAAATAAAAGTCTGATTTAGAGAAGTAAAACCCAAACAAGACAGACTACGTTTATTTAAAATACACCAAAAGGATCACTTGAAAACACGTATAAACTAAATTCTCTGGCATTTCAGGAAACATTTCAGCGAAGAGTAGCAGTATTTTAGGGAAGCCGCTTTTTCCTGGTTTGCTATAAAAGACTCCACATGATTCTGACTTTTTCTAGTCGTTTTTTTACAATTTCAGAAGTTGCATGCCTCGAAGTCTCGGGCTACCTTGGAAAGTCTGTTACTTTGCCCTCAGGAGGCAACTCATCATGGAATCCCACCACAATTAAATGGTCAATATTCACTAACAACACTTGGATTGGCACATATATCGGTGGGAAGACAGTTACTAATCGTCTCGATGAGTATACAGGTAGACTCAGTCTCAACATCTCCTCAGGTTCGTATCAATGTTTTATTTCCTCATATTGTGCCAAATAAAGGCACTTCTCTCTCTCGATAGTGTCTCTTATTTATTTTTTTTCTTTTTATATTTCTTAAGGTGATTTGACAATCCATAATTTGAAAAGCAGTGATGCCATGGAATATACCGTAGACATCAAGACCTCTGAGAAAGACCCCATAGTAAACAAGATCAAGCTCACAGTGAAACGTAGGTTTCCCCAGATGGAAGTTCCTTGGTGATACAATCATGGACTTTCATACTGTTTTGTTATTGTGCATATGTTTTAATTATGACCTGTCTGGTTCATCAAATGCTAACATTTAATCAATTTGTCTAATAGGTTTATGACTAAATAGGCCTACCTGTAAATCTAATGCCTTTCCCTATTTTAGCATGTTGCTTCTGATGCCCTGAGTCAAAGTTTGCTCAGCTAGTTAGGTTTTGAATTTTTGGCAACAACATATCCATATCTAACTCATAATCCTGAATTATTCCTCTCCAGAACACCTCCAGGAACCAACCGTAAAGAAACTCTACCATGCACACGTGGGGGGAGGCTGTTGGATGGCGTTCAATTGTACATCAGCGGATCAACATGTTAACTTAACCTGGCGTTATAATAAAAGTTTGAATCCCTCTCACATGTATCCTAATGACAGGATCATGTTACTATTCCTCAACCGAGAACAGACTGATGCCAAATTCACCTGCGTCTCAAACGAGAATAAGGAGAGTGTCTCAAGTCAACTCACTCAAATTCACCTTGGTAAGGTCACATTTGATTTAAATTAGAGAACATGATACCATGACGATGCATATTAAATTAATGTCATAGCCATAAAAACTAGGAAATACAAAATTGTGACATATTTCCGCAGCAAAATATTCCGTTTATGGCTTCATAATGGACCGATTTAATGTTGACTAAGCGGCGCGCATCATTATTAGAAAACACAATACAACATAACACAATTCGAGCACTCACTCATGTTACTGTGTGAAATCAACACTAAACAGTTGATAAACAAGTTATAAAAAAAACAATATGCTGCAGTATGAGAGAATACGCTACAAGTGAATACCGTATTTTCCGGACTATAGAGCGCACCTAAATATAAGCCACACCCCCTAAAATTTGAATGAAATATATATTTTGTCACATATAAACCGCACCGGACTATAAGCCGCAGATATCCAGGCTGAGAAATAAGTTATTTGGACAGAAAGATTTTGTACCATAAGTGTTTATTCATATACCTGAAGTGATTGTTTCTGATCAGTGCCGCAATAAACGCAGCAATAAAAGTGCTGATAAACAAAACAGAAAAGTCGTTGATGGCTTTATTCATCTTCCTCCTGCGTACTGAAACCATTAAAAAAAAAGTAGTGGCTTATAGTCTGGAAAATACGGTAGTACAGTATTATACTGTACCATATATACAGTACAAACACAATAATAATTAGACAGAGATTTGTGTTTCCTGTCAGTTTTATTAATATAGTTCTGAGAAACTAAATTTTATTTTTTGTTGTTGTCTCTCTGTTTACAGATGACTGCATCCCTGCACCACAGCCCAGATGTAAAAATGTCTTGTTTTTTTTTCTTGGAGTTATTATAATCTTGATTCCTGTAATCATTTGGATATGTAGTCGGATTCGAGAGAATACACACACACACACACACACACACACTGTATAGATAAATAAATAATATTACTATAAAACTGTTTGCTTGTGGTTTTTAAGACTGTTACACATCACTGATGATAAACAATATAATTTTATAATTTATAATGTTCCACAAAGACAACTTGGTGAGGTTTAGTAGTTAAAATCATCAGTTAAGCTTGTGGGTGTGTGGGTGTGGGTTAAAGTTGCTACTTCCTCAGAGTTAGATGACTGTAATTTGAACCACAGGGCTGAAAGTAGAATTGGAAACTCTTTGTCTTATATCTTCCGTTGACACACCTCTGATTGTTGACACACACGTAGACGTCATCGAAGTTGTTAAAACCACAACAATATTATTAGAAAAAACTATACGCTGTATTTGCTTAGTGAAAACAGGGTGAATTAAAGAAAATAAAAATAAAAACAAATAAATAAATAAACAAATGAGGTAAATCAACACACACTTACCAAAAGAGTTTTTAAGTGTATAGTTTTGACACGTGCGTGATATATAAATAGGATTCAATTGAGTTGATTGCAAATGATACACAGTCTGTACACAGATGTTCATGATACTGTACACCATATTTATAGTTTTGAAGTCTGTGCTTTGTTTTTATAATTTGTGTCTGTTTTTCATTAAAAAGTTAAAAAAGTTCAATTATGTTTTTAAATCCTTAAAATTGACTCTTTATTTTCCACAGAATGCAAATATTGTGTCATCATGGTCCAGGCTGCCATGGCTTCATTCTCCTCTGCCTCCTCCCTCCCTCTGTGTCTTTTGTTTCGTTTTCTCCCTGTCTGCCAGGTGGGTGTGGTTCGTGTTAGAATAATGTATATAAGTTATCCCATATTTACTCTTTTGCGTTCTTCATATATCACCACTCTTTTATTCTCTGTAATCTATACTATGATCTGTAAGTTTGTGTTTTGTTCTACACTAAGTTCTCTTCCAGATGGACATTGGAGTTTGCAGCTGCTAATTCAACAGGATGTGAACTTCCTATTACCATCTGCCTGCTGGGACTGGCTCCTGTTGTATTGTCCAGGAAATTGTGCCTGCCTGAATCAAAGAAATAAAGCCATTGTGTTGTTGCTGACCTATGCCCCTCCCCTTTAGAAGCAACATGTATTAGGGACATCCTAAATAAAAAGCAAGAGGGCAGGAGACGGAATCAGAGTAGACTGTGCACGTCTCCTGTTGCTCTCCTTGCAAGTAAAACTTAACTCTGTTGTCTTCTCTCCTCTTTGTGTCTGTGAGTTTGATATTTTAGGTTGTTTAAACCTGACAGTTCGGAGGTGTGCTCTTCTGCTCAGCTGCAAACCATCATGTCATCACCAACTACTCAAGAACTCCCAGTTCCTTTGTTCTGTGCCAGATTATACCGTTCCTTGCGAGTATGTGGTATACTTCAGGCCCGAACTAGTTTATGGTTGCCTTCAGTGCATAGCATTCTGCCAGTACCGGTACTGACCGTATTTTGTCTGCCTTTTCTCCAGGAACTCTGCCAAGCCTGCCACCTCAGCCACACACCACCTGCAGCTTTCCACCACCTTCCGACCAGCCAGCCCAGCCTTTTTGCCATTTTTTCTGCTGCACAATAAATACCCACCTTCAGCCTATGAATCCACATTACCCACACCAGACCACACAACATATTGCTCATTTCAAAAGGTTTTCCTGCCAACACAGGTGACCTCCAGTAGCGTAAGCACAATTTTTAATTTGAGTAGGCCAATACAAAAGTAGGTGGGCCAAAACTGACTGTATAAAAAAAACAAAAAAACATTTGAGTAAAGAATCAGTCAAGATTTTATAATGAAATAATGGCATATGATAGCAACAGATTAAAGTCAATGCAATTCAATATGGCCAGACATCCACAAAAGATTTACATTATAAAAAGCAGCGAGTACAGTACTTGCATTGGAGGACATACGTTTAAAATATATAATCTGTGTGTTTACAGAATTTACAACGCCGTTAATGAAATCGCAGCTCTCACTTTTCTTTTTAATACTGAAAAATGTACAAACGCATTTACAGCTGCACCTTTTCTAAGATGTTGCTCTGAGCGAAGTAACTCGGTGTGCTTTTTCTTTAGATTTTCACTGCGTTTCGTATTATACACTGTGACCCCCCCCCCCCCTAGAAAACGTCTAGTAGGGCAACATCTAGGAAGTCTTCAAGCGATTAAACTGGATCTTGTCATACACAGTCTGAGCCTGGATCTGTTAAAAACAAAAGAAAAAAAAAGCAATTAATGTCACGAACATGATAATTCAGTCTTACCAACAAGAACCTCGAAGACTTCATGATGAAATCGTTTGTTCTTACCTGAGGTGCAGCTGTGTTGACTCTGGTATCAATGGTTTCATACACGGAGCAAGGCATTGTGGTAGTTGAAGTCCCCTGGAAGAACAGAGAGTACTGCGTATTTACACATTTCATCAAAACTGAGGCAGATAGTTGTGTGCACAGTAAAAAAAAAAAAAAAACTCACTTCTGCAACGTCACAGATATCAGCGTATATCGTGAGGTCATTTGAGTCGCTGCCTGGGGGTAGATTTAAATGCACATATGAGGCAAAACAAAATATCAAGTAGAGAGTCTCATCAGTCAATCATCAGTTAAACTATATATATACTGTAAAAATGTATTAACATTATGATATATATATATATATATATATATAACAATCAGGAGTTTACCTGTTCGTCGTCTTTTGCTGGAAACACACACAATTATACTGATGATAATGACAATCATCAAACAACCTCCTGCAGAAACACTCACGTAAAGGACAAGTCTTGACTCTGTGAGGGAAGGTGTCACCACTGTTAGTATTGTGACTGACTAACAGATACACTTACTACATACTTAATAAAGAAGAAATACTAAAACAATAATGAAAACATAGTATGGTAAAATACAGAAAATGTTGTTTTCACTCGTCTCAAGTGTCATTATCATAATGATCACGGCTTCGATGTTCTGCTTATCCTGTGCGCCTTTTTTTTTTTTTATTATTTTTATCATTCATCAGATTCACATGACAGATAACTAAACAGGAGTTTCAGCAGTTAAAAAAAAAACTGGTTGCATTATGAGCTCAAAAATGAGCTCATGTTTTTGTGGTTGCAATTGCAGTAATCTTGGAAGGATTATCATGTGATTCATCACGATGGATTGTGGATATCGCAGCTATAATTACAGATAGTTAAATGAAATCATTTGTATGTAAAATATTGGAACATGTCATAAAAAAAAAAACTTTTAGAAAACGCCCTTCGGGAAGTCAACACTAATGCATTTCTGTGCACATACCATTGTTTTCCGGATCTGCAGAAGTATTGTTGCTACATTTCACTGTTTTGGATGCAGATTTGTTGCTGAAAGAATTAAAAATCATGCAGGTGAATTTGATGTTTCCTTCCTTTGGACGGGTAATGACCTGCTGCCTGGAACCACTGAAGGTTTGGTTCCCCACCATCCAGTTAAAGGAGACGTTTCTGTAAGAGTTTGTGCTGCAGTTCAGCTCAAACGTACAGGATTCATTTGAAGCATGCCAGGTGGGATATACAGTCAGGGTAGGCTCATTAGTTATGATCTCTAACAAGATTGACAGGAGAGAGAGAGAGGGAGAGAAAGTAAGACAGATGTTGCAAATCCATTATATCAATAACAGCATATCATAGTTTGAAATGTAATAATGTTATATTTTCAGAGGTGTGTCGCTGAGTGTACACCCATTAATTAAAATATGATTTCTGTATCTGACACCCATTAACATTAAAAGGCTTTTCGTGTCACTTGCAGAATGACATTCATGAATTGATGACTTGATTGATAAATATTGTAAATGAATGAACTTATTAGGTCACTTGGTTCACAGAAACAGACGCAACTTACCTTTAACTTGTAGATTGATGTTAATTGTTTTCCTTTGCTTGTCATTAGCCTCTGAGATAAAACTGAAATCACCAGAATCTCGAGGAGTCAGGTTTCTTAATATTAAACTATAATTTGTAAGGTTTAGATATATTCTGCCCCCGAACTGACTGTTTTCATTAAGACCTTCATCTGTGCCTGCAACTATTATATTTTTATATTTCCAAGATGCTGAATTGACCCCTTCAGCTGGTAAGCATGACGGAAGCTCTACAGTGTCTCCAACACTTTTATAGATGGTACGTTCACAACTGGAAGCCGCCACATCTGAAACACACGAGCAAACAACAGTTTGTGAGTATAATCTTTTTTTAAAAGATCACTGAAAAGTCTGTTTCTCAACCCTTGTGGCAGATAATCTTAAACGTTCATCAAGTAGGAGCAAATCGTTATCACACTACCTGAAACCATAAGTTCATGTTGATGTAGAATAACATCAAACAGAGCAGAGACATTACATGCATGCAAAAAGTGTCCTGTCCTCGACCTACAGTTACCTTTGTTTTTCTTAAACAGACCCTCCAGACATGTTGTAAGACACATGAAGAATAATAATACATGAATTCTCCCACAAGATGTTTTCTACTTCACTGAAAAGTCCAAGTCTTCGTTTGGTTTCAACAGCACACTTATGTAAGACATGGTGGCCATCCACCATCCATCCACTACCCCATCCATCTGGATCATCCATCCATCTGGACCATCCACCCATCTGGACCATCCATCCATCCATCTGGACCATCCACCCATCTGGACCATCCATCCATCCATCTGGACCATCCACCCATCTGGACCATCCATCCATCCATCTGGACCATCCATCCATCCATATGGATCATCCATCCATCTGGACCATCGTGTATTTCCGGGTCGTGTATCTCACAACCCCTCAGATTTAACTGGTGACCATTTGGAGGGCCCCGACCCCTAGGTTGGGAACCACTGGACTAAACTATCTAACTGTATATAAAGTAGTTGAAACTAGCTCCACCTCCAGCAGCTACAACAGTAACATGCTGCTCTAACACTGATGCTTCAGTATTAATAATCTAATGATGTCATATATAATAATATATCAGTCACTACTGTTACTGCAGTACTTTAACTACATCAAGATCACAATACTTATGTACTGATACTGCAGTACTTTAACTTCATCAAGATCACAATACTTATGTACTGTTACTGCAGTACTTTAACTACATCAAGATCACAATACTTATGTACTGATACTGCAGTACTTTAACTTCATCAAGATCACAATACTTATGTACTGATACTGCAGTACTTTAACTTCATCAAGATCACAATACTTATGTACTGATACTGCAGTACTTTAAGTACATTTTGCTGCTAATACTCACTTTACTGCTATACATAGTTGTTTAAGTAGGATTTTGACTTTAACTTTAATGTTTAATGGAGTATTTTTACACTGCTGTATTAGTACTTTTACTTAAGCAAAGTATCTGAATACTTCTTCCAGGACTGCAACATTAATTTATCTGAATTTAATACAATAATTTAATATATATATATATATGTGGTATACCAACATAACACAAGTACTCTTAGCTTTTTAAAAAGTAAAAGAGGAAGTGAAGTAAAGAAAAAAAAAAAAAAGCATGACCCCTTCAGTTGCGCCACCAAGATTTTTGCCAGGCAGACGCAGCAGAATATTTGTGTACCGGAAAATATAAAGTATATCCACAAATAAAGAACAAGAAGATACAAAAGTTTACCTCGTCATTAAATTATAAATGCCAAAATAAGCGAGACACCCACATTTTCAATAAATGCTATGTTACATTAGCACATTGTGACTTTTTGTGAAAAGGGAAAAGAATCGATGCTTATTAACTGCTAAAGAGATAATAAACATACAAGAATAAGCATATTGCTACCATAACTGCATTTTTTCATGGCTATTTAAATAGCACCAATGCCTACTTGACTTCTTGCAACTGAACAAACACAAGACACAAATCATCCAAAGGAAGACACGTCATTTGCCTGACTATACTGCAGTCTTGTAAATCTGCATAAACTTAACACTAAGCAGAAGTGTACGTACCATGGAGGCAGATCCAAAGCAAAACACTGTGTGTAAAGAAGTAGCTCAGGAAACAAAGGCTACAATCAACCATCTCGGTCGTGACAGAAACAGTGTCTGTTTCCTCCTCTTGTCTATCAAATTATGCTGTGACAAGCAGGGGGAGAAAAAAAAAAAGAGAGAGTGGGTGGAGAGTGTGAGGTTTCTGTCAACGTCTGTCTGGCCCGATATGCTGCAAAGTAAAAAAAATAAAATAAAGACACATAAGAAAGAACATAGAAACATAGTAAAAGGAGTACGAGAATGGTAGTGAGTCATGTGACTGACATAAAGTCAGCTTTGGAGCTGGTCGTGCCAAATTCAATACAGAAAGTCATTCTGGAAATAACTAATGTAGAAGGGAGGCGTCTGTGGGATGCAGAGACAGGGAGGCCGATATTTAGAGCCACAGTGTCTCTGAAGACTTTTCACATTTTCCCCCAGAGTAGTCTAAATTTAATAATAGAGAGACAAGGACAGTGTGGGACAAGTGGGTAGAGCAAAAGAAAGGTAACTTTCTATATATAAACGCGGAAGTATTACTGAGCTAGATGTGTGAATATTTGTGGTTACGGCCGTTCTCTTGCAGCCTTGAAAAAGAAGAACTTAGAAAACTCCTCTCATCATGCTAAAAGTAAGAGAGTGTGGTCAAGATTAAAAATATTAAAGTGCATCATATTTATTTGGCAGACACAACTTTTTTTTTTCTCTACATCCTGCAGCAGATGAAAGGAAGTGCCTCTGCTGTTTTAAGGCCTAACCTTAGTAAGTAAGTAAAGGTTGGACGTACGTTGAAAATATGCGTCGAGGAGTTCTGTGTCAAATCCATGAATTTGTTGGGATGATGTAAGTGAGGATTATGATCATATCATGAAGGGGGGGTTTCTTAAACAAGAACTATAACCTTTGTCGCTACAGCCGAGTGTCTCAGTAGCCGCAGGAGACTGTGGTTTGGTCTGATTCTGTGCAGAAGTGATGCTGAACTGAAAGAGTGAGGACGAGTTTACCGGCAGCCAAACTCTAAACAGCTTTGGTTTCTGCAGAGGTGGTCTGTAAGCTGCGTGCAACTCAATGTGGTTTCCTATGAAATTTAATACAATGGCCAATTCCACAGTTGACACTGACGCTGTCCGTCTGAAACAAACTGAAACAAATGCACATGAACACATAAAGTAATTAGTATATGGCCATGCACAACAAGCATAATATGTCCCATATAATATAATATGTAATATAAATAATTAATATATTAAAAAAAAAAGGAAGTTGAACCTTGAGCTGTAATTCTCATCAGCCTCAGTTGCACTTGCTGAACATCACTTTGGTGGGTGGAGTTTAGCACTTGTCAGTTGTTCAAGCCAGTTGCTGAAAATAACCTGCAAGATGTCTGTATTTGATAGTTGTGAAATGTGAGTTATTTCACACATATTTAAATGTGTTCACGTATTCTCTGGGAGCTTTACATAGACTGGCCACTCACATCCTCCTCTTGGTCACATTATATTTTTTTAATTTCTAATGTTTGTTTTCAGGAAGATTATATTCATTTAAAAGGTGTAACTTCTAGGAATTCGGCAGAAATGACCGACCAGCCGGACTTCTGGGAAAATCCCGGGGGCGAAACACAGAAGTGTTATGTTGTCGAGTTTGCTGACATTTCTTTGGAAAGGAGAAGTGACAATGACAGTAAAATGACACTAGCCAGTGAGTCATTAATAAACAGAACCAGCATCGGACAGTCTAACGGTGTGTGTCGGACATACCCTGACCCTTCATATCCTTCAGAAAAACTCAAACAAAATGAGTTAAGAAGTGTATATTTATTTATTGCACATGATACTTCTATCAAGCGTTTGTTGACATAAAAATGAATCTGATATAATTACTAAATGTATTTTTTATTTTTTTTATTTTAGTAGTAAATAAAAGATAACAAGGTTATAACAGATGTGTTGATGTTGTCAAGGAAACAATCCTTCAAACACTCTTGTCCAGTTAAACACATTAAACATGTGTTATAGTACATGATGGTAACTGAAATCAAATTCACAGAGCTCCACCAAGTGGCTGATATGGTGAACATACAGGCATGAGAAAATCATATCACTGTGAAAAACATAATGGCATATAACACTTTAAAAGATCAAACTTTAAGATTAAAAATAGTTCATCACCAAGTTATCAAACCTTGAATATGCTGCAAAAACTGCGTAAACTTAAATGTTGCTTTTCATGCTTTTCTTTTTTTCTTTTTTTTTTGCTGATGATAGACTTCTCTTTATGAACATTAATCCATGTCGATCAAAGTTTATATTGTACTATTTCAAGCATCTTTGGAGCCTCTTATTGATTCATAGACGCAACCATCACCTGCAGGCCAGAGATGAAGAAAAATTAGATTAATGGATGTTTTTGGGCGACATTGTTTGTGACATTTCCTAATTTTTCAGGCCTTTTTGAGAATTTCATTATTAAAGGGTTACAACTAGTTGTGAAAGCAAACATGATTGGATGGAAGACTGACCGTGGAGAAGAGAGGAATACACTTGCTGTTGAGTTTCACCTTGGTTAACCATTTGAGACTGGTTGAGCCTGAAACACGTGTAGTAAAAAAACAAAAATGAATGCAGAAAAGAGACAGTTTGTTGCTAAGTTACAAATGAGAAAAGAGAGTCTCCTACCAACCTGTTTCTATGTAGATCTGTGAAAGATAACATGTGACCTGGTTGCATGTTTTATGTTGCATTTTATAGTTATTATGAATAATGATAAACAGTGTTACGCCTCTAATATCAAGATCAAAAGAAAAAGTTCTCACCCCTTGACCTTGTGTAGGCACGCAGAGAGAACAGCAGTAGAACAGCAGTAGAACAGCAGTAGAACAGGTAATAACTGGCCCCAAAATGAACCAGAACACTACAATAATAAATAACAAATACATCAATACTTTATTTAAACCGGTGACTCTCAACTGTTGGGTCGCGGACCCGTTTTCAATGAATCGCAGGCCTTTGCCGGGTCAATAAAAATGTTTTAAATTCGTTTTATGCCGTCTATTCACACTCTCTAACAGTAGGTGGCGACAATGTCCTGTAATGCTAATTGACACGCGCCATTTCACAGCGTAGAAGAAGACTTGCAAAGTTTGCTTTAGAAGCGGTTTGAGCCTGTTGAGACGTAAAAACGACGCCGCCGGACAACGAGGAGTCAGCTGGTGGAGGCATATGGGTGGAGGTAAGTCTCCCATTTATGGTTCCACACTTCCTGTCTGTGTGGGCGTGGCTTCTCAGCTCTGGTTCATGAACATGACCTCAGAGATGCTCCCATTAGCTCAGGGAGGTTAAAGTTAGTTTTCAGTATTTACCAGCTGGTAAGAAGAAAAGATATTTTTTGTATACTTAAATCTTTTTGAATTTTGTTTAATTTATTTTGAATTTATTCCATAGTGCACTTTTTTATTTTATGTTCAAATTCACTGAATAAATGTGACTGAATAAACTTTAAGAGTACAGTTGCTGAATGTTATGTTATGTTATGTTATGTTATGTTATGTTATGTTATGCTATGCTATGCTATACTATGCTATGTTATGTTATGTTATGCTATGCTATGCTATGCTATGCTATGTTATGTTATGCTATGCTATGCTATGTTATGTTATGTTATGTTATGTTATGTTATGTTATGTTATGCTATGCTATGCTATGTTATGTTATGTTATGTTATGTTATGTTGTTATGCTATGCTATGTTATGTTATGTTATGTTATGTTATGTTATGTTATGTTATGTTATGCTATGCTATGCTATGCTATGTTATGTTATGTTATGTTATGTTATGTTATGCTATGCTATGCTATGCTATGTTATGTTATGTTATGTTATGTTATGCTATGCTATGCTATGCTATGTTATGTTATGTTATGTTATGTTATGTTATGCTATGCTATGCTATGTTATGTTATGTTATGTTATGTTATGTTATGTTATGTTATGCTATGCTATGTTATGTTATGTTATGTTATGTTATGCTATGCTATGCTATGCTGAATGTTATGTTATGTTATGTTATGTTATGTTATGTTATGCTATGCTATGCTATGCTATGTTATGTTATGTTATGTTATGTTATGTTATGTTATGTTATGTTATGCTATGCTATGCTATGCTATGCTATGCTATGTTATGTTATGTTATGTTATGTTATGTTATGTTATGTTATGTTATGTTATGCTATGCAATGCTATGCTATGTTACTTGAACTTGAAGCATAGTTTGCTGGATATCATCTGATGGGTTCCAACAACAAAGACAACACCCGGTCTAGCACATAACCGGCAATCAGAATTCAGTTGCACATTCTACTTTTCATAATACATAAAAACTGGGTCAGGAAAGTTACTCTTTTACCCTGTTTTGACTGCTGAATTCGAGCTGATTTAAAAAGTCTAAATACTCTTCTATTGCTTCATTGACCAACACGCAGGATCCATTAACATATAAGGGGTTTGGCAGAGTAGGATGAGCAGGGATTCATCACAGCAAACCTGACATTGTTTGGTCTGGAGGTGTGTTTGTTTGTTTGTGTCTGTTTTTTTTTTTCTTTGACATATAAATGTTGACATGTGATTGACTTTGTACATTCTTGCTCTCCTAATGGGAGAATGACAGTTTATTTTAATGACATTTCCTCTCACACCAGAAGCTTCTAGTTTTCAAATCTATTCTCCAAAACTCAATGCCCCAATATGGATTACTGTTTCTTTTATCCATCTGTTTTTGCATGTCTTGTTTTCTTTTTCCCCTGAAAGCTCAACTACCAGAGATGCTTCTGGTCCTTTAAATCATGTTTTCAATATCTTGTGTTTTGTTTTAAAATAGCTACCAAATATTCTGTCAGCTAGATGACGTGTTTTATATGTGGTTGACAGCAAATAGCAGACTGAGGCGATAAGGTGTGAACAAGTGTGAACTTATTTTCACAGCTTTCTGACTTTCTGTTATATTTCAGTTTGAAGAATATATGACTGTCTATTTGTGTATGTCACCACCAGTCATAGTTGTGTTCAAAGACAGTTGATTATTCACTTAATTCAATTTATACATCCTGCAAAAAAATTGACTTCTTTTAGTTTCTAGCACCTAAAAATGATCTTGAATGCATATCCTAAAGAGGATCAGTGACCTTTTCTTGTCTGTGCATTAACACATTTCCTCTGGTGTAAATGTGGTGACAATCATCAAGTATGTGTTCACAAAGCAACACATTTGTAAAGAGGAACCGGTAGGATGGTCTGTTTTTGTCATGTGGATAAGCAGTGACTTGACTTGTTTCTATGCAGGCTCTAGTTACTGAGGAAACCGTTTAATGCTGCAAAACAGTTTATTTCTGATGTACTTTACTTTTTTTATTTTTCTGCATTTCTGAAAACACTTTTGTAATTCAGGACTTCTTCATAAAACGACTATATAGACATATTAGACATATCAGATCATATTAACACATACCTCATCACAATGCAGACACTGTGGTTGCAAGAGCACTGGGCGTGTACTGCATAACATGCACGAATCAACATGATAAAATGTAAAGCATGTATATGATGTGATATGATTAAATTCAATTGTTTTATGGTTCATATATGCATAGTAATAATATTTATTTTTTCATGCCTTTTTTTTAAATCTAACATTTTCCAGGCCCATTAATTTACCCTTGCAGATATCTCTGCAGTAGCCAGGAAGTGTAAATGTGTCGTGGTTTGCTGCGGTCAAACCTGTTGAGTTTTTAGCATAAAAGGGAAGGAAGCAAAGGCTGAACTCAGAAGAAGAAGTTTTCAGAAATAGTTGTATGAAATATAACTTTCTCTTTTTCAGACTCAGAGCAGCTGAGTGACTGAGTGACAGTGATGGATGAGAGGATGAGCTACACTTTAATCTGTGTGCTGGGATTATTCTGTGAGTACATTACTGACTTTCTCTGTTTGCACAGCACAGATTAAAGAACATGTTCCTGATTAGTCACAATTACAGAGCATCGCTGGTTAAACCAGTTTCTCTGAGAGCTTGAACACAGCTCAGAGTTTTTAACTTCATGGTTGAACTGTATGTAGACTATATAGTTTTAAATGCATCATTATGATTCTGACTTTCTGTCATGTTTATAATGTTTAATGAAATTTTGATCTTTATTTTAGTGCTGAATACACCCTACGGACACTCTGAAGGTGACCAATTATTTATATTTTATATATAAATGTTATTATCTTATTTATCACCTATTGTATTACTCTTGATAGATAGATTGTGTAGTCAATTCCAACAGTGAGTATTTAATACATCTTCATTAATTATTACACTGGCGGCAGTTATGGGTCAGCATGCAGTTCAAATGATCTCAGTCACTTTGGGTAGTGACATGTCTGCTGGCTGCCACAGTGTCTTTCTTCATCGTCTTATAACTGTGATGATTCATTATAAAAGCCAAGTGACTGTATGAGCAATATTCCTCTTATACATGTCATCAAATAGGTCAGTATGGATGGAAGCTGCTTTTAGGAATTTGGACCATGTACTGGTTTAATAGGCACATCATTAGTGAATACATTAAGTGTGACTACAGCTTCCTCTTAGTTCAATGTGTTGCATTTGCTGCAGCCTCACAGCAGGTTATAACTGAGCAGCGCTGCTGCGGTCCTGCTTGTGTCCGATCGTCCTTCTCCTCCTCTAACAAGCAGACTGTTACAGACTCAACTTGTGTGTCTGTGCTGAAGACCAGAGAGAAAGCTGTTGTTAAAGTCTCTGTGTGTTCACCTCTCAGTACTTTGTAAAGTCTTCATTTAAAAACTATTTTGTCACAAAGTTCCTGAGAGAGCTTAATGCACTGAAACTTAATAGTCACATGTTCTCTCAGTGATTTAGTCCAGTATGTCTTACCTCTGAAGGAAGGTTAAAAACATGGTAACAATACAACATGTGTTTGACACGTTTCAGTTTGTATACAGACACAATAAAGGAGTTGACGGTTCTTCCCTAAAGATGCTCAGTTTTCATTATTAATATTTGGAAAACAATCTGATTTTTAAAGTGGTGATTTTATAGATTGTATATTAAAATGATCAGAGTCAGTGATGGTAGGTGAGCTTCTTCGCTCCAATGGCTCCCCCAAGTGGTGAGTCCTTTCCCAGCATGAGAACAGACTCATCAGAAAATGAGCTGTCAGTGTTTCAAGTCTATTGTGTAACATTATGATGGAGATTTATAAACAATCTGGGACAAATTTCAATCTCATAGAAGACTGTTACAGTCAATGTCTGAAGTCTGCTGTGTAACAATATAATGAGGTAAAACTTTTTTTAATGAATCCCATTTCAATTGTTATAGTTGTTGTTTTGTTGTTGATTTTTTTGCTCTCAGCAAATGAACCCAAGGCCACACTGACAGCAGACACAACCATCATACCAGTAGGAGGCAGAGTGAGACTGACCTGCTCTGTGGACGACTCTGCTGATTGGAAATATGAGTGGTTCAGACGAACCTCTTCTACAGTTCAGTCCACAAACGTTGGTGTATCAAACAGTATCAGTATCTCAGAAGGAGGCATCTACTACTGCAGAGGAGGAAGAGGACAGTTGTTCACAAAGGACAGTAACACAGTCACCATCTATAAAAGACGTGAGAGTAGTGCTTTGGTTTGAAATAAAAACATGCATTCATGATGACCTTTGAAATTACACTGAGAAACTATGAAGTGAAGTCCCTGTTTGACTTTAGTTTATGTCTTTATTCTAACTGTGTATTTTTGGTTTGAACAGTTTCCAACAAGCCTGTTGTGACTCTGCAACCCAACTGGCCTCTGATATACAGAGGAGAGACGATCACTGTCAGATGTGAGATTCAGGGAGGTGGAGATACTGAGTGGATGTATGAATGGAAACCAGACACCTTAAACACATCTCCAACACTCAGTAGAAACAGTATTAGCAGCACTACTGTGTATAACAGTGGAGATTACAGGTGTAAGGGATGGAAGGACTCATTTTCCTCCACAGAGTGGAGTGATGCCATCAGAGTGACAGTATCACGTAAGTTGAATCATCTTTTATCCATAATCAACATGTTATGTTTTATATTGTTTTCATCTGTTGTTGTGTTCATCAATGTCATCTGATATCACTTGTTCAGCTTCTTAATAACTCAGTATATTTATTTAATTTGATTAATTTTATCTGTGAAATCATTCCTAGAGGCTTTGATTTGACCCAAAAGGACCAAAGAAAGAGTGTGACAGCATGAGCAACACATGCTGCATATTTATTCAGAGCATCAAAACAAATGAACAGAGTAGAATATGTCTTCATTGTTAGTTTAATAGTGTTACATGTCGGCCTGGAAGCAGACATGATGGTGATTTAAAACAATCTGGGACAAATCCCATTTTAATTGTTGTAGTTGTTTTTGTTTTTTTTGCTCTCAGCAAATAAACCCAAGGCCACACTGACAGCAGACAAAGACATCATACCAGTAGGAGGAGAAGTGACTCTGACCTGCTCTGTGGACGACTCTGCTGATTGGAAATATTACTGGTACAATCAAACCTCTAAATATTCTGTAGGTGAACGCAACTCAAACAGACTTACAGTTTATCAAGGAGGCATCTACTACTGCAGAGGAGGAAGAGGACAACAAGGTTTCTACTCAGAGTTCAGCAACACAATCACTATTCAGAGAACTGGTGAGTTAAGTCATTTGTTTTGGAATAAAACAACATTAATTATTTAAGGTCTGCAAACACTTCCTGAAGTGTGAGGCAGAGCAACTGTGGCACCAATAGGAACAAAGAAAACCATGAATGAATGAATGTCGGCCTTTTAGTGATGATGGAGAAAACAGAACATGTGTTGGATCCTCTCCAGGTTGTGTAAGGATGCAAGACAAGAGCTGAAGATGCTTCTTGCTGCTCAGTTTTATTTATAACATCTAGAAGCTGTCTGCACTGTGAGATAAATGCATCCTGTAGAAGGATAGAGGTTGAGGTGTTTTAGAGGACTGTTGTCCTCTTTAAGACATGATTATCTGTCAAACACACGTGATTACAAAGGTGTGTTCATACTACTGGATTTATATCTGTTTATGGTTTTTTGTTGTATTATATTTTTCTTCCTAAAAGTTTCACATTTTCTTTCTTATTTCTAGTTTTATTCTAACTGTGTATTTTTGGTTTGAACAGTTTCCAACAAGCCTGTTGTGACTCTGCAACCCAACTGGCCTCTGATATACAGAGGAGAGACGATCACTGCCAGATGTGAGATTCAGGGAGGTGCAGCCACCCGATGGGAATATGAATGGAGAGTAAACAACATGGAGATATCTCATAAAGATAAGGAATACATGATCAGCAGTGCTTCTGTTTCCAACAGTGAATATTACAGTTGTAAGGGTAGAAAGGACTCACTTTCC
Organism: Pampus argenteus; assembly: GCA_036937835.1. Taxonomy (NCBI): domain Eukaryota; kingdom Metazoa; phylum Chordata; class Actinopteri; order Scombriformes; family Stromateidae; genus Pampus; species Pampus argenteus. The sequence goes on from CM072860.1 coordinate 3,416,040, forward strand.
TTCACAGAGTGGAGTGATGCCTTCAGAGTGACAGTATCACGTAAGTTGAATCATCTTTTATCCATAATCAACATGTTATGTTTTATATTGTTTTTATCTGTTGTTGTGTTCATCAATGTCATCTGATATCACTTGTTCAGCTACTTAATAACTCAGAATATTTATTTAATTTGATTGATTTTATCTGTGAAATCATTCCAATTTATTTTACATCTTTGAGTATAACATGTATTGGGATAAAATGCTAATTCTATTAGATAATATTTATTCAATGTGTAGAGACTAAAGTTTACATCATAACATGTTTTCATTGTGAGAAAATCACTTCCCAACAGAACCACCAGAACCTGTCCTCACTGTGTCTCCATCATGGCTGAGTCCTGGAGACTCAGTAACTCTGAGCTGTGAGGTTGAACATCCATCTGCAGGATGGAGGTTCTACTGGTATAAGACTGTTCCCAAACCACCAGACAACTCCTACATCAATGAGCTGCTACCTGGTAGCACCAATGGGACTGAACAGGATTCCTATATCGTTCATGGGCCGACACACACAGCGAGATACGTGTGTAGAGCTGGAAGAGGAGACCCAGTGTTTTACACTGATTACAGCAAACCTAAGATTGTTTGGTCTGGAGGTGAGTTTGTTTGTTTGTCTGTCTGTCTGTTTGTTTGTCTCCTGATGTCAAGAAGCAGTTGTGATGTCATTATCTGGATTCATCTTTTTTTGTGACAAACAAACTAATTCCCACCTTGTCAAATATTTAACTGTGTACGTTGCATCCATAAAACACCTGAAGCCACTGTGCAGCACACTTCACGTCTCCTCTGTCCGTCCATATGCTCTGTATGTTCTTAACACTAAAGCACCAAAACTTCTGCCTGGTTTATGCTTTTCAGATGTTTTTAATCATCAACAATAAATAGTATTAAAACTACAAATAAAGAGGATTATTGACATTGTGATCTTTTTAATTTTCTTCATTACATGTTGTTTTTCAGATGTTCATTCAGCAGTGACTCTCACAGTGAGTCCTGACAGACTGCAGCACTTCACCTCTGACTCTGTCTCACTGAGCTGTGAAGGAAACTCTACTGAGTGGAGAGTCGGGAGGAGTGATGGCGACTATCTGCGTTACTGCGACAACTGGATGAGAACAACTCGATACACATGTGACATCACCAGTTCACGACGGAGTGATGCAGTGTACTGGTGTGAGTCTGGATCAGGAGAGTTCAGCAATGCAGTCAACATCACTAAACAGAGTATGTTTTCATATTATTTTATTTTATTTTCATCTCGTATTTAAATTATTGTCAACATGGTGTCACTAACTACACTACCATTTATTCCAAATAAAATCAGTTGGAGCAAAATAAAGACATATGTGTGATCTCTTCTCATTGTTTTATGTCACCTTGTTCTAAAGGTCACCAGCTGGTCTCTGACTGAAACTTCATCTTCTTTGACTGTCTTACAGATGCAGATATTATCCTGCTGAGTCCTGTGCATCCTGTGACTGAGGGACATTCTGTTACTCTTGGCTGCAAACTGAGGGGAGGAGAATTTCTTTCCAACGTGCTTTTCTATCAAAATGACAAACTCATCCAAAATGATACCAGAGGGAAGATGAATATCTCTGCAGTGTCAAAGTCAGACGAAGGTTTCTACAAGTGTAAATACTCAGGAAAACAATCACCACAGAGTTGGCTGTCAGTTATGGGTGAGCAGGATTAAAATAATTCATGCATTTTCTTTTTAGTAAACTGAAGAAATGTGGTCAAATATAAGTTACAGGTTTAATTTCAGCTCATTTCACATGTTAGATTGTGTGAGAAAACTTACCTTTTCCTGTACATAATGGTATGTAACCACACTCATTTATTTTATCAATAGTTATTATTTATTATCTATTATATCAGTGTCCAGGCCTGACCGCTCTTCATCTCCTCTGTTGGTGATTGTTGGGCTGGTTTGTGGATTTGCACTTATTATTCTCCTGCTCCTGTTGTGTCGCTACAGACGATCAAAGGGTGAGACTTTTTCCTTCTGATGTTAAATGTTTTAATTATTCAAATGCACAGATGTGTTCTGATGTAATAATGTGGACTATCAGGAGAATAATTTACAAGACAACAAAAAAATAACATTAAATATCCTTTTCACAGATTCACACTTTGTCAGGTTGGTACGAAATATTCTTGTCATTTTGAACAGAACAGCTTTGCCTTCGATGTTCACTATTAAATTTATCGTATTTGTTAAATGATTTAGTCCAATCCAGTCTGACAACACCAATCAGGACTCTGCTGCAAATCCCATGGTCAACCTGAATGAAACTCAACGTGACGTATACTCCTCTCTTCTCCACGGTCAGATTTCCTTTATTTTCACTTATCCACACCAATAAAATTCAATAAATAAATAAAACCCTGCAGATTTTATGATAAAAAAAAGGCGATATTTGATTGGTATCATGCAATTAAAATGATCGATTTGACCTTGATTTTCACTTTTTGCTCTCAGGTGACGCTTGTCTCTATGAATCAATCACAGGCTCTGATGACAATGAAAATGGTACAGTATATATCTTAACATGTAGCTGTCAGAAATGCAATATTTACATAATTTAAGGGAAAACTATTCACAAAACTAAAACATATAACAACAAATATCCTTTTCACAGTTTCACAGAAAAGGTTGGTACAAAGCTCTCTTCTCTCGTTTCAAACATCTCAGCAGTAGCTTCCACCTGCTTTATTAAATGTGTTGTATTTGCTAAATGTTTTAGGCCAATCCAGTCTGACAGTGCCAATAAGGACACAAACCACATGTTCAACCAGGATGAAACACAACATAATGTATATTCTTCTCTTCTCCATGGTCAGTCTACAAACTCATCCTGATTAATGTTTTTGTTAACGACGACTTTAACAATTCATATTTTTTCTAGATTCTAGTCATCTGATTTGTAATCAATATTAACCATATGCTACACCACATAAGACAGGAAGTAGTTGTTGATCAGAAACTATGGTATCATGCAATTAAAATGATTAATTTAACCTCAGCTTGATTTTTCACTTTTTGCTCTCAGGTGATGCTTGTCTCTATGAATCAATCAAAGGCTGTGAAGACTATGAAAATGGTACAGTATATATCTTAACATGTAGCTGTCAGAAATGCAACATTTGAATAATAATGTAACATTTTGAGTTTAAAGTCTTCTCAGGGGGAGCACCGTGACAATACTGTTCTCGCAGTTTCTAGCAAGGCCAAAACATTACAGGTCGTCAGGTTAGATTACAGGTCTCTCATTCGATGGAAAATCATGGAAGGAAAACCTTCAGTTTATTTGTAAATCTCAGGCACAGCAGGAGTGCAGCAAAAGTCACATGCAAAAAGACAAATAAATGAGAGGCGTAACTGATGACTTACTGTTTCCAACTGTTAGAGCAAAACTTTTCAGTAGGGGTGTGACGAGATGAAAATTTGCGAGATTTCTCGTCAGGTTGGAAATCGGTCTCGCGAGATTTGTTGTCCAACAAGCAGCCGGAAAACACATGCATAACTATTTGCGACGCCCCCGCCACTTTTAAATTGTGATCCAACAAGCAGCCGAATGACGTCGGAAAACAAAAAAACAAAGTTAAAAAAAAGTCTGTTGTCCAGGCACTCATATTTGTAATTTAGTTTTCTTAAAATCTCGTCTCGTCTCGATCTCGTGAACCCAATCTCGTGTCTCGTCTCGTCTCGTGAACTGAGTGTCTCATCACACCCCTACTACATTAATAAAAGTCCATTTAAACTGACTTTTACACATTTACAGATTTCACTACACATTCATGAATGCATGTATGCATTTACACATTTCTCTACATATTTACAAGTCTTGATACACTCGCAAATCAAAATGCACAGTTGCAGATTCCTGGATATATTCACAGGTTTCATTATGTATTCAGAGATTCTTTTACACATTTACAAAACTGATTACACACCCACAGATTAAGACACAGTTTCACAACAATCAGTGGAGATTTCAACATTATAAGTGTAAATTATGACATTACTGGCAATTTCCTTAAACTAATCTTCTCTCCATTTATAGGAAAATCAACTCCTGAAGAAACTGAAGAAACTGAAATTGAACCAGGAACACATCTTGGTAATAATTCTGCTATATTATGTGCAGACTGCAGTGATTAATTCTACTGATAATTAAGTGCATTATATGTCTTAATTGCATGTCCAAAGCAACTATACATCTTGAATAACCCTATACATCTGTTCCTTTCAGGTCTTTAAAGAGAGCTGTATTGAGAAAACCAAAGGAAAATGGTTCACAGTGTTTTATATAACCACTGAGTGCAGCTCTGCTATCCAAATATGCACATCATGTAGATTTAATATTGTCTTTTTAGCAGGAAGATTACTGAGGTGTATTTTCATTTAGCTTGTATGTATGATATTGTTTTTATTTTTTGGTTATTTAGTCACTTTAATTTGAAAAACTTAAAAAAGCAGCAGTATTTGAAATGTTTAAAGGATGTTATCCAGGTGGTACTGCACCTTCAGTCAACATAGTTTTCATTGTTCGATGGAAAAACAGATGGACATCAACAGCTACTTTTGTACATTTAATGAACTGTTATCAACTATTAAAAGTTACTTTTGCTATTATTATACTTTATATGCTTCCAAAGTTATGAATCATTAGTTAAAGCTAAATTCAAGGAGGTAACTTTGGTTTAAGAAATGCGGGGATATAATATATAACAATATAATATAAAACATTTTATAAGTCACACACTGTCAATACTTGTATATAAGAGCACTGTCAATAAATGTGTTGGCTGCAATGTAAGTGTGTAGTTGTCTTTATTATGAGTATTGGTTATACCTGTAACAGGCCTACTGTATTTTATGTAGTACGAATATACCCACAGTAAAGTTCTACTTTAGGTACCACTTCCACTTTTTATCAGAACTGCAAAATGCAGACGGTCACTGCTTGAGAGTAATCAATGAACTGCATTCAGAAATTAAGGTTGTTAGCAAACCTGCGCAGTAAGAGCCGTGCTTCAAACAAAACACCACATACAGATATGAAATAATAGCTGGAGCCATCGTTTCACAGTTGACAGCAGTACATTATAGGATTACAGCAGACTTTATAACTACATGAAATATGTGTGTGCATTTACTGGAGGCATTAGGCTTCTTTGGTACATCCTTTTCAGTCCAGACTCTTTTGTTTGATCTTTTGTTCTATTCTGCCTGTCTAGTCAAGTATGATCTGTTGTAGTCTGTTCTAGTTTGCCAGTACTATTTAGTCCTGTTTCTACTCCTGGAAATAAATATAGAGTTCTGCCCATTGTTCCAACCATCTGGTCGGCCTGCTTCAGCTCTACTGCAGCCACCCACAAGTTACAGCTGGGCCACAGCCACCCACAAGTTACAGCTAGGCTGCAGCCAGCCATGAGTTTCGATTGGGCCGCAGTCACCCACAAGTTACAGCTGGGCCACAGCCACCCACAAGTTACAGCTGGGCCGCAGCCACCCACGAGTTCCGATTGGGCCGCAGCCACCCACAAGTTACAGCTGGGCCGCAGCCACCCACGAGTTCTGATTGGGCCGCAGCCACCCACAAGTTACAGCTGGGTCGCAGCCACCCACGAGTTCCGGCTGGGCCGCAACCTCCATCGAGTTTTGGCTGGGTCACAGCCACCTGCGAGTTCCGGTTGGGCCGCAGTCATCCACCATTTCCGGCTGGGCCGCAGCCACCCATGAGTTCTGGCTGGACCGCAGCCACCCATGAGTTCTGGCTGGGCCACAGCCACCCACAAGTTACAGCTGGGTCGCAGCCACCCAAGAGTTCTGGCTGGGCCACAGCCACCCACAAGTTACAGCTGGGTCGCAGCCACCCAAGAGTTCTGGCTGGCCCAGGAGCTCTCTGTTTTTTGTTTTGGCCCTTGGACTGTCAGTTTTGCAGATGTGTAGATAATCTGCATATACATCACATATCCAAACAGAAGCCATGCATTTAATCGTATGTGTTTTTCTGAAATAAAATGCATGAAGGGGAAAAAACAAATCAGAATATAATATAATATCATATAATATGAATTTACAATAATTTGTTGCACATTTTGCACCATTGTTTAAGCCAAGTCACTGCTTGCCACATCTTACCAGTTCCTCTTTACATGTAAATGTGTAGCAACACATAGTTGATGCTTGTTGCCACATTCACACCAGAGCTTATGCGTTAATACATGGAAAAATGCATATGAATATAAATATTTCTAAGAATGAATGTATTTGAATGTAACTATGGCTGGTGGTAACATACAGAAACGGATGTTCAATATATGAGTGTATGTATGAAATATTAGAAACCCAGAGAGGTGAAAGCATGTGAAAATCTGACATTAAAGTTCACACTGTGTTCTGCATCTCGAACACATTAACTAAAGACTCTATTTCCTTATTGTCTCAATACATGGAGAATCTCTCCTGCAGGACTCTATGACGCAATGTAGGCATGGGTGGAGCCTTTGATGACAGGTATGATTGACAGGCCAGGTGCACAACACATTAAATAACAAATTACCACAAAATCATCCAGTAGCCGTTCAATTCATTTACCATAAAAGTTGACAGTGAGCAGAGTTTTGCTGCCAAAAGAATTGATAAAATAACATAATTAAAAACACCACTGACTTCTTACTGCTGAAAGGTTTATTGATGTCTAGAGGATAAAGCACATACAGCACCGGTAAATTCATTTGTAAATATATACAAAAACTTGAATAGTTGACAACATTTCATTAAAGATACAAAAGTAATTGTTGATGTAAATTCTAGATATTTTTTATCTGACACTGAAACTTTAAAGCTCATCCATCTGGGTGATGATGTTTAAACATTTCAAACTGATACCTCCTGCTGCTTTTGAAATAATCTGCAATCAAAAATCAAAAGGTGACAAAATAATAGTAAAAATAAGTAATAATAATAATAATACAATGCATGAATACTGATACATGGTACAAAACATTGAGCATGGCTGATATTTGCATAACAGAGGTGCACTCAGTGGTTTTATATAATGCTGTTAATCATATTTATTTGGACTTGTCCTCACAGCTCTCTTTACAGACCTGGAAGACAACCACAAAAACAGATGTAGAGGATTATTCAATATGTAAAGATGCTTTCAACATGCAATTATGATAACATGTAATCCATTAAATTATCAGCAGAATTATTACCAAGATCTGTTCCTAGTTTAATTTCAGAATAAACAGTTTCTTCAGTTGTGGCAGGAGGTGATTTTCCTATAAATGGAGAAAAGATTTAGTTTTTAGTATTTGCCAGTAATGTCATAATTTACACTGATAATGTGTTGAAGGGTTGTCAAGGATAAAGTCCCCACTCATAATAAAAGAATAACAGCATTGTAATGTCCACAGTGTTCAAAACAGTCGCACAGCAGTCTATTATGGCTTTTATAGAATTTACTATATACTGATACTGAGTATATATATATACTGATGTATAAATACTGTTCTTCAGTAATATTGTGAAATAAACATACACTCAAACACCTACGATTTTGCAAATATTGAGCACACATTACATAAATTACATTGTATCCAGAGCCAACACAATGGTGGGTGTAGACTGTACTTACTTTTGTGTTTCTTGGCTTTGCCTTTGCTGTGATGGTTAACCTGGACGTACATCAGATTGGCATCTAAAACCAGAAACCAGATCTCAGGGTCTGTTTGGTCAGCAGACATATACAGCTGGGTGGATCAATGGATGGATCGAATGAAAATGAAAGATATTTGGGATTCTTGTTTGTTTGTTTGTTTGTTTTTGAGACTTTTTGTTCTGGGTCAGAATCTGTTAAAGTTGTGATTGAAATTTACAACACATCTCAAAAGCCACTCGCTGACTTATGCCTGATCTATATAAAGGAAATATATAAGAAACAAATGACACACAAGGACATATAATAAAGAAGCACGTAATATATATCAAACTGTGAATTTTAGAGTCTAAAGGCTCCTGTATACGAGTAGGATTTGACCATATCTGTCTCAATCAACTCCCAGCAACAGAAGTACCTGAGGTGACTTGGATTATTTGAAGTGCACGCTGACTCATAATCACATAGAGCGTAATAATAATGAACTTTATGACACATTTTTAATAAAAACATAGGCGGGAAGGTACCTTCAGCTGATTGTATCTTGACATCAGAGTAAACAGAGCTCTCCACTGGTTCATTACGTCTCTCTGTTAAGAAGAAGTTCAAAGAAATGTGTTCTTGTTAAGGCTGTTGGCAGACAAAATGATCTCCAAACTATTTACAGCATGAATTCATTTGACTCACCCGTTTTAGGGATGTTTTTAAGCTCGAGCGAGGAATATGTAATGTGCTGGGATTCTTCTTCAACTGAAATATATTTACACTTTTAATTGACAGGATTTTTAAATTTGTCGTGTGGATAAGTGCAATGAACAATAAATCTTTAATCTTTTAGTCTTTGAAAATGAAGACATGATGGTGTCATTGTAATATGTATTTTTATGATAAAACAGGAGGGCAATAATATTTCAGGACTTGATAATAAAAAAAAATTAACCAGGATTCATTTAAAAACTGACCGTGGGGAGAAGAATTGACCTGAGCTTCATTCTGATTGGTGCTTTCAGGCTGGATTGGCCTAAAAAAAGAGCAGATACATTGAATTTAATAAGGAACATGAAGTAACTGCTGTTACGTTTAAAATGAATGAAAAGGATTTTAGACCAACCTGATAGAGAGTGAATCTGTGGAAAACAAAACAGTCAGTCATCATGTGTATTTGAATTAATTAAAACATTCAACATCAGAAGGAAAAAGTCTCACCCTTTGATCGTCTGTAGCGACACAACAGGAGCAGGAGACTAATAAGTGCAAATCCACAAACCAGCCCAGCAATCATCAACAGAGGAGATGAAGAGCGGTCAGGCCTGGACACTGATATAATAGATAATAAATAATAACTATTAATAAAATAAATTAGTGTGGTTACATACCATTATGTACAGGAGAAGGTAAGTTTTCTCACACAATCTAACATGTGAAATGAGCTGAAATTAAACCTGTAACTTGTATTTGACCACATTTCTTTCTAAAACAGCAACACAGTTTACTAAAAAGAAAATGCATGAATTATTTTAATCCTGCTCACCCATAACTGACAGCCAACTCTGTGGTGATTGTTTTCCTGAGTATTTACACTTGTAGAAACCTTCGTCTGACTTTGACACTGCAGAGATATTCATCTTCCCTCTGGTATCATTTTGGATGAGTTTGTCATTTTGATAGAAAAGCACGTTGGAAAGAAATTCTCCTCCCCTCAGTTTGCAGCCAAGAGTAACAGAATGTCCCTCAGTCACAGGATGCACAGGACTCACCAGGATAATATCTGCATCTGTAGGACAGTCAAAGAAGATGAAGTTTCAGTCAGAGACCAGCTGGTGACCTTTAGAACAAGGTGACATAAAACAATGAGAGGAGATCACACATATGTCTTTATTTTGCTCCCACTGATTTTATTTGGAATAAATGGTAGTGTAGTTAGTGACACCATGTTGACAATAATTTAAATATGAGATGAAAATAAAATAAAATAATATGAAAACATACTCTGTTTAGTGATGTTGACTGCATTGCTGAACTCTCCTGATCCAGACTCACACCAGTACACTGCATCACTCTGCTGTGAACTGGTGATGTCACATGTGTATCGAGTTTTCTTCATCAAGTAGTCGCAGTAACGCAGATAGTCGCCATCACTCCTCCTGACACTCCACTCAGTAGAGTTTCCTTCACAGCTCAGTGAGACAGAGTCAGAGGTGAAGTGCTGCAGGCTGTCAGGACTCACTGTGAGAGTCACTGCTGAATGAACATCTGAAAAACAACATGTAATGAAGAAAATTAAAAAGATCACAATGTCAATAATCCTCTTTATTTGTAGTTTTAATACTATTTATTGTTGGTGATTAAAACATCTGAATAGCATAAACCAGGCAGAAGTTTTGGTGTTTTAGTGTTAAGAACATACAGAGCATATGGACGGACAGAGGAGACGTGAAGTGTGCTGCACAGTGGCTTCAGGTGTTTTATGGATGCAGCGTACACAGTTAAACAAACAAACAAACAAACAAACAAACTCACCTCCAGACCAAACAATCTTAGGTTTGCTGTATTTAGTGTAAAACACTGGGTCTCCTCTTCCAGCTCTACACACGTATCCCGCTGTGTGTGTCGGCCCATGAACGATATAGGAATCCTGTTCAGTCCCATTGGTGCTACCAGGTAGCAGCTCATTGATGTAGGAGTTGTCTGGTGGTTTGGGAACAGTCTTATACCAGTAGAACATCCATCCTGCAGATGGATGTTCAACCTCACAGCTCAGAGTTACTGAGTCTCCAGGACTCAGCCATGATGGAGACACAGTGAGGACAGGTTCTGGTCGTTCTGTTGGGAAGTGATTTTCTCACAATGAAAACATGTTATGATGTAAACTTTAGTCTCTACACATTGAATAAATATTATCTAATAGACATAGCATTTTATCTATTATAGAATTTACATTGTATCTTGTTTCTCATTCATACTCCCACTCAGTGTCTCACCATCCTCAGTCTCACATCTTATGTTACAACAGCAGCTTTGTTAGAAACTCTTCCCATATATACAACAGATGAAAACAATATAAAACATAACATGTTGATTATGGATAAAAGATGATTCAACTTACGTGATACTGTCACTGTGATGGCATCACTCCACTCTGTGGAGGAAAATGAGTCCTTCCATCCCTTACAACTGTAATCTCTACTGGTATACACAGTAGTGCTGATAATACTGTTTCTACTGAATGTTGGAGATGTGTTTAAGGTGGCTGGTGTCCATTCATACCTCCACTCAGTATCTCCACCTCCCTGAATCTCACATCTGACAGTGATCGTCTCTCCTTTGTATATCAGAGGCCAGTTGGGTTGCAGAGTCACAACAGGCTTGTTGGAAACTGTTCAAACCAAAAATACACAGTTAGAATAAAACTAGAAACAAGAGAGAAAATGTGAAACTTTTAGGAAGAAAAATACAATACAACAAAAAAACCATAAACAGATATAAATCCAGTAGTATGAACACACCTTTGTGATCACGTGTGTTTGACAGATAATCATGTCTTAAAGAGGACAACAGTCCTCTAAAACACCTCAACCTCTATCCTTCTACAGGATGCATTTATCTCACAGTGCAGACAGCTTCTAGATGTTATAAATAAAACTGAGCAGCAAGAAGCATCTTCAGCTCTTGTCTTGCATCCTTACACAACCTGGAGAGGATCCAACACATGTTCTGTTTTCTCCATCATCACTAAAAGGCCGACATTCATTCATTCATGGTTTTCTTTGTTCCTATTGGTGCCACAGTTGCTCTGCCTCACACTTCAGGAAGTGTTTGCAGACCTTAAATAATTCATGTTGTTTTATTCCAAAAACAAATGACTTAACTCACCAGTTCTCTGAATAGTGACTTTGTCACTGTTCACTGTGTAGAAACCTTGTTGTCCTCTTCCTCCTCTGCAGTAGTAGATGCCTCCTTGATAAACTGTAAATCTCTTTGAGTTGACGTTACTTATTTGTTCACCTACAGAATATTCAGAGGTTTGATTGTACCAGTCATATTTCCAATCAGCAGAGTCGTCCACAGAGCAGGTCAGAGTCACTTCTCCTCCTTCTGGTATGATGGTTGTGTCTGCTGTCAGTGTGGCCTTGGGTTCATTTGCTGAGAGCAAAAAAAACAAAAACAAAAACAACTACAACAATTAAAATGGGATTTGTCCCAGATTGTTTTAAATCACTATCATGTCTGCTTCCAGGCCGACATGTAACACTATTAAACTAACAATGAAGACATATTCTACTCTGTTCATTTGTTTTGATGCTCTGAATAAATATGCAGCATGTGTTGCTCATGCTGTCACACTCTTTCTTTGGTCCTTTTGGGTCAAATCAAAGCCTCTAGGAATGATTTCACAGATAAAATCAATCAAATTAAATAAATATACTGAGTTATTAAGAAGCTGAACAAGTGATATCAGATGACATTGATGAACACAACAACAGATGAAAACAATATAAAACAAAACATTTTGATTATGGATAAAAGATGATTCAACTTACGTGATGCTGTCACTCTGATGGCATCACTCCACTCTGTGGAGGAAAATGAGTCCTTTCTACCCTTACACCTGTAAACTCCACTGGTATACACAGTAGTGCTGATAATACTGAGTGTTGGAGATGTGTTTAAGGTGGGTGGTGTCCATTCATACATCCACTCAGTATCTCCACCTCCCTGAATCTCACATCTGACAGTGATCGTCTCTCCCCAGTATATCAGAGGCCAGTTGGGTTGCAGAGTCACAACAGGCTTGTTGGAAACTGTTCAAACCAAAAATACACAGTTAGAATAAAGACATAAACTAAACTCAACAGGGACTTCACTTCATAGTTTCTCAGTGTAATTTCAAAGGTCATCATGAATTCATGTTTTTATTTCAAACCAAAGCACTACTCTCACGTCTTTTATAGATGGTGATTGTGTTACTGTAATCTGTGAACAACTGTCCTCTTCCTCCTCTGCAGTAGTAGATGCCTCCTTCTGAGATACTGATACTGTTTGATACACCAACGTTTGTGGACTGAACTGTAGAAGAGGTTCGTCTGAACCACTCATATTTCCAATCAGCAGAGTCGTCCACAGAGCAGGTCAGAGTCACTCTGCCTCCTACTGGTATGATGGTTGTGTCTGCTCTCAGTGTGGCCTTGGGTTTATTTGCTGTTCACATTAGAACAAAAACAAAACAAGTAAATGTTTGGATGAGATTTGCTGCAGAAAAATGTTCTTATTTCATTATATTGTTAAGAATACAGAGTAGAAGAACTGGACTGAAATCATTGTTGAAATGGTTCAAAGTCACAATGTCTGCTTCCAGGCCGACGTGTAACACTATTAAACTAACAATGAAGACATATTCTACTCTGTTCATTTGTTTTGATGCTCTGAATAAATATGCAGCATGTGTTGCTCATGCTGTCACACTCTTTCTTTGGTCCTTTTGGGTCAAATCAAAGCCTCTAGGAATGATTTCACAGATAAAATCAATCAAATTAAATAAATATACTGAGTTATTAAGTAGCTGAACAAGTGATATCAGATGACATTGATGAACACAACAACAGATGAAAACAATATAAAACATAACATGTTGATTATGGATAAAAGATGATTCAACTTACGTGATACTGTCACTCTGATGGTATCACTCCACTCTGTGGAGGAAAATGAGTCCTTCCATCCCTTACAACTGTAATCTCTACTGGGATACACAGTAGTGCTGATAATACTGATTGTTGGAGATGTGTTTGAGGTGGCTGGTATCCATTCATACATCCACTCAGTATCTCCACCTCCCTGAATCTCACATCTGGCAGTGATCGTCTCTCCCCAGTATATCAGAGGCCAGTTGGGTTGCAGAGTCACAACAGGCTTGTTGAAAACTGTTCAAACCAAAAATACACAGTTAGAATAAAGACATAAACTAAACTCAACAGGGACTTCACTTCATAGTTTATCAGTGTAATTTCAAAGGTCATCATGAATGCATGTTTTTATTTCAAACCAAAGCACTACTCTCACGTCTTTTATCGATGGTGACTGTGTTACTGTCCTCTGTGATCAACTGTCCTCTTCCACCTCTGCAGTAGTAGATGCCTCCTTCTGAGATACTGTTTGATACACCAACGTTTATGAACTGAGCTGTAGAAGAGGAAGAGGTTCGTCTAAACCACTCATATTCCCAATCAGCAGAGTCGTCCACAGAGCAGGTCAGTCTCACTCTGCCTCCTACTGGTATGATGGTTGTGTCTGCTGTCAGTGTGGCCTTGGGTTCATTTGCTGAGAGCAAAAAAAAACAAAAACAAAACAACAACTATAACAATTGAAATGGGATTCATTAAAAAAATGTTTTACCTCATTATATTGTTACACAGCAGACTTCAGACATTGACTGTAACAGTCTTCTATGAGATTGAAATTTGTCCCAGATTGTTTATAAATCTCCATCATAATGTTACACAATAGACTTGAAACACTGACAGCTCATTTTCTGATGAGTCTGTTCTCATGCTGGGAAAGGACTCACCACTTGGGGGAGCCATTGGAGAGAAGAAGCTCACCTACCATCACTGACTCTGATCATTTGAATATACAATCTATAAAATCACCACTTTAAAAATCAGATTGTTTTCCAAATATTAATAATGAAAACTGAGCATCTTTAGGGAAGAACCGTCAACTCCTTTATTGTGTCTGTATACAAACTGAAAAGTGTCAAACACATGTTGTATTGTTACCATGTTTTTAACCTTCCTTCAGAGGTAAGACATACTGGACTAAATCACTGAGAGAACATGTGACTATTAAGTTTCAGTGCATTAAGCTCTCTCAGGAACTTTGTGACAACATAGTTTTTAAATGAAGACTTTACAAAGTACTGAGAGGTGAACACACAGAGACTTTAACAACAGCTTTCTCTCTGGTCTTCAGCACAGACACACAAGTTGAGTCTGTAACAGTCTGCTTGTTAGAGGAGCAGAAGGACGATCGGACACAAGCAGGACCGCAGCAGCGCTGCTCACCACAGTTATAACCTGCTGTGAGGCTGCAGCAAATGCAACACATTGAACTAAGAGGAAGCTGTAGTCACACTTAATGTATTCACTAATGATGTGCCTATTAAACCAGTACATGGTCCAAGTTCCTAAAAGCAGCTTCCATCCATACTGACCTATTTGATGACATGTATAAGAGGAATATTGCTCATACAGTCACTTGGCTTTTATAATGAATCATCACAGTTATAAGACGATGAAGAAAGACACTGTGGCAGCCAGCAGACATGTCACTACCCAAAGTGACTGAGATCATTTGAACTGCATGCTGACCCATAACTGCCTCCAGTGTAATAATTAATGAAGATGTATTAAATACTCACTGTTGGAATTGACTACACAATCTATCTATCAAGAGTAATACAATAGGTGATAAATAAGATAATAATATTTATATATAAAATATAAATAATTGGTCACCTTCAGAGTGTCCGTAGGGTGTATTCAGCACTAAAAATAAAGATCAAAATTTCATTAAACATTATAAACATGACAGAAAGTCAGAATCATAATGATGCATTTAAAACTATATAGTCTACATACAGTTCAACCATGAAGTTAAAAACTCTGAGCTGTGTTCAAGCTCTCAGAGAAACTGGTTTAACCAGTGATGCTCTGTAATTGTGACTAATCAGGAACATGTTCTTTAATCTGTGCTGTGCAAACAGAGAAAGTCAGTAATGTACTTACAGAATAATCCCAGCACACAGATCAAAGTGTAGCTCATCCTCTCATCCATCACTGTCACTCTGTCACTCAGCTGCTCTGAGTCTGAGAAAGAGAAGTTATATTTCATATAAATATGAGATCAGAACTTTTCTGAAAACTTCTTCTGAGTTCAGCCTTTGCTTCCTTCCCTTTTATGCTAAAAACTCAACAGGTTTGACCGCAGCAAACCACGACACATTTACACTTCCTGGCTACTGCAGAGATATCTGCAAGGGTAAATTAATGGTCCTGGAAAATGTTAGATTTAAAAAAAAGGCATGAAAAAATAAATATTATTACTATGCATATATGAACCATAAAACAATTGAATTTAATCATATCACATCATATACATGCTTTACATTTTATCATGTTGATTCGTGCATGTTATGCAGTACACGCCCAGTGCTCTTGCAACCACAGTGTCTGCATTGTGATGAGGTATGTGTTAATATGATCTGATATGTCTGATATGTCTATATAGTCGTTTTATGAAGAAGTCCTGAATTACAAACGTGTTGCCTTGTTATCACTCCAAACAGCAATGTGGCGATATGAAAGATGATAGCTTAGCACACACAAAAATTGTTTTTAGAAATGCAGAAAAATAAAAAAAGTAAAGTACATCAGAAATAAACAGTTTTGCAGCATTAAACGGTTTCCTCAGTAACTAGAGCCTGCATAGAAACAAGTCAAGTCACTGCTTATCCACATGACAAAAACAGACCATCCTACCGGTTCCTCTTTACAAGTGTGTTGCTTTGTGAACACTTACTTGATGATTGTCACCACATTTACACCAGAGGAAATGTGTTGATGCACAGATAAGAAAAGGTCACTGATCCTCTTTAAGATATGCATTCAAGGTCATTTTTAGGTTCTAGAAACTAAAAGAAGTCAAAATTTTTGCAGGATGTATAAATTGAATTAAGTGAAATGTAAATGACCAACTGTCTTTGAACACAACTATGACTGGTGGTCATATATTCTTTAAACTGAAACATAACAGAAAGTCAGAGAGCTGTGAAAATAAGTTCACACTTGTTCTGTATCTTAAACATGATCGCCTCAGTCTGCTATCGGCTGTCAACCACATAACACAAACACGTCATCTAGCTGACAGAATACATTTAGTTTCAACACTTCCTCATTTTCGGTGTGTTCAGAGTCTCCCCTGCAGGACATGTGCTCTGTTGGCAGGTTTGATTAACATGTGAGGCACGAATCAAATAACAAATCACATGTTGTCAATATTAGATGATGCATAATTATTATTTAACACAGCACATAAATGCTTATCTCTGTTATGTAAGGGTTAATGTACAGCGAGCGGATCATTATTGAAATTTTATTTATTTATTTATTTTTTCACAATAGTGACCCCGCTTGGTGTACATTATCCTGCTTATTACATGGCTACATACTATAGTGTGTGTGAAAGTATATGTCAAAGTAAAAGACATCTTATTACTGATTTTTTATTTATTTTATTTTTTTAATTATTGGAAATATATATATTTTTTATACACATAATATATACTCTATCACACACTGTTAACAAATACAATACCGAAAAAAACAAATATAAGAACAAATGCATAATTTGTAAAGGTAACAAGGTAACAAAGTAAAATTACATAAATGTCTGGTTTTCATAGGAAGCCTTATAACATTGTTTTCTTTCAGCTGCCATGTTCATATCTTTGGGATTTCCATTTCTTGTGTGACCTGTTGATGGTGCTATGACTTCAGATTTCTTGGCTTTTGCAATACACTGTACACTGTGTCGATCTGCATGGTGTGACCTGCCTCATTCAGGGGGACAGACGGTGAAGCCGTTGCCCCTGTTGTCTTCTCGCATCCTTTCGTATCTTTACTGCTGTCACTCTCGCCCAGAGAGGCCATCACAGTCGGTACCTGTAAAAAGCTGTAAATTGTATCTGCCTTCTGATTTGACCTTGATTCGTCCCTCGACGGGAGGCTGCTGATGGCCGGGTTGCTGCTCTCTACGTTTTCATAGGTGACATCCGCTTGAGTTGAAGAAGAGACACTGGTTCTATGTTGAGACCCTTGTGGCTGCGTCTCCGCTGGCTGGTTTTGGATCAACTGCACATTAGACGTCTGTGTCTGGAAATAATCGCACAGTCTTTTTGAACAACACGTCTCATACTCTGACAAGAGGACTCCTACTGTAACATTTAAGTAAAGCCAAATTTCACGACTGTTTTATAAAACATCTCAAAGTATTTTATTGAAACAGAAAGACACCGTCCTGTGATTAAAATCAATAAAAATCAATTTAAATCAATTTTTTTTGAATGCATCTTACCTGATGGTGATCATTTTCTCTTAATAAAGAACACTTCTTGGTCATATAGACAATACATATACAGAGGGTTACACACGCTACAATAACTATTACTATTACAAAGGGTGGTTGTGGTGTCTCATTGTGTTCAGGATAAGATTTACTGAAGCCTGAAAAAAGACAGAAAAACACATTTTAGCAGATAAAAACCTGCCGTTGTGACCAAAAGGAAAGGCATGAAAACTTGGTGGCAAATCAACAAAATAAGGTCTGAAGAAAGCGTGTAATACTTACATGTTGCCTCCATGTTTTCAGAGACATTGCTCGTGCTGACACGGTTGCTGCCGCTGCAGACAACGGTGCTGTTATCAGTGAAGATGGATATGTTGACCTTGCTTAATGATTTCTGGGATGCTTTACATCTGTCCTCATCACAGACAGACGACATCCAGGCCTCCTGGATGGAACAGTTCACTGTGATGTTGCAGAGTCCTGCAGAGCGGTTGGAGTGCAACACTGACATCCTGATGACAGGTCTGGGAACAGCGTCTGCAACACCAAGACAGATAAATCAATGGGACGCACCTTTCACTGGCTACCAGTAAGTTAAAAAAAAAAAAAATACCAACACATATTGAGTATACTTAGGATTTAATTTAATAATATGTGAAAAACATTAAAACAATAATAATAATAATGACGACAGTACGTGCGAAATCCACACTAGAAATTCAAAGCATTGATCAGATTGTTGCATTTTAGATACAGGAGAGATTATTTTATGCTTATTGTCATCGAAAGCATATTACTAAATACATTAATGTATGAATGCATGAAGCAGGTCGAGCAGATGCTGCATTGGACGTACCTAGAACAACAACGCTGTGAATCTCCGTGAACTGCTTATAGTTGGAGTCATGAAATGAGACCGTATAGACGTCGCTGTCTGTCTCAGTCAGGTTGTATATACACAAGGTCAAGTTTTCAGGATTATAATTCACTTTATTTCTGTATTTGGGGTTGATGTCGTTACCAGAAATAATAACATTTTCAGCTTTAATCCACTGACTATTACGATAGGGTGGCGTTTTTTTAACATGAAGACATACTGAGTTGTTTTTTAAGCTGTAATGTTTCACTTCTGGGTCCTCTGCCATAATACCTAGAAAATTAGAAAATATAAGTTATTAGCATCTTATGAGCATCTTACATTCATGTAAAATAAGTAAACTATCATGTCGTAAAAGAAGAATAAATTTAGGCCTTCAGAAACATACGGTATGTAAATGGTAAGGTAATACTGCATCATACATACATGCATCAAATCCCGTATTAATCAAACCTAAATTTCATGAATGCATTAAATGTAAATGTACTTTATGTATACAGCCAACAATCCTTACGGTGTGCCAAAGTGCTTTACAGCAGATAATAAGTGACAACAATGATAAGTGGGATTTAAGCTTGGATTTAAAACAGAAATATTGTGCTATATAAATATAGACCCAAATAAAATAAAATAAAATAATTTTCATCATTCTTACCTGCCATGATAAAACTCAGAAGAAGAAGAAACATTTTCACTCCACATTAAAAATCGCTCTCATGTCATGACACTGAGTCGAAACAGGAAACCTTTTACACAGTTTCACCTATGCAAAGTGTTGCAGGTGGCAAAGAAGCCACAACGTATGTTTCACTGGGGTTTTGTTTTGGGTTTTTCCTCTGTAGCTGCTATAGGAGACAGCAGGGTTTTACAATAATGCAATATCTTTGTGAGAGTAAATTCCTCCCCCTCAGTCTTGGCCTCCTCCTCCTCCTCCATCCATCCATCCATCCATCCATCCATTCATCCATCCATCTGAAGCTTGCTGGAGGAGTTTTTGGGACATCACTGCACGTCCCTACTGTGATGGACTCATGGTTTCTGGGACTTGTTTTATTTTATTCATGGACTGTTTTGTGGGTTTCTTTTCTGTTTTCCTCCACACCTGCCCTGCATCAACCTTTGTTCTATCCTGTCCTGCTTCCTGTGTTTTCCCCAACCAATCAGCTCCCTGCTTTTGTGTTTCCCACTCACCTGAGCCACATGTTGCTGCTCGTTGGATCCTTGGTTCGGTTTGGTTCTTCTGATATCAAGGATAAGCAATCCAATCAGTCAGACCGTCGTGTTACGTGTTGTGAGTCGTGTTTTGTTTCATGCACACGTAGACATTTTGTAAATAATCGTTTTATTAAAAGAGGCACTTTAAAAAAAGTACAATCGCAGTTAGAACAAAGAGTTTGAAGTATTGAGTGATGCATGTACAGCATAAACCTCTCACCCGAACTGAAACTGAGATATAGAAATATATATATAGAAATGTATAAGAATAGATCCTTGGGAGTTTCTGAAGTTTCATTTCATTTCAACAGTGTCGCTAAATTCTTACAATTATAGAATTACTAAAAATAAAGTCCTCGATTGCCTTAAACCAAGACTTGATGAATATATATATTAAACACTGGCAACAAACTTAGTACAAAATTAATATTTGCTCATTTTTATCAGCATGCTTTGTTCAAACAATACGTGTTAAATATAGAGAAAAGTTTCTATTTCTTATTATGTTCATGCTTTTATTTATTTGATTTTTTGTCACCATTAATCCAAACACTTCTTTATTTATTCTATAACTTGGTTTTTTATTTTAATGCCTGTTTCCATGTGAATTTTTTATACTAATATTCATATTTGTCTAATACAAAAAGATGATCAGACATTGGCAGGATCCACAGTGACTTTAGTGACTGTATGAAAAATAAATTGACAGTGTTTACGACACCATTACAATAATTAATGTGGCATTTGACAAATGCAGCGTATTAAATGTCAAGATAAAAAAAAAATCAAGAATGAATTTTATACATACTGTACATGAAATGTAATACAAGTCACAAAAATGTCCATACAAACTGTATTATTATAAAGACCATACACACTAAAATTACTCATTTGAAAGTACACACACACACACACACGCACACACACACACACACCAAATATAACCACAAGATTTAATCATTTATTACAGTGCATTAAGTATCAAAGTTAGTTCAGTTATTCCCCTCGTATGAAATGCCACTTTCGCTTCAAGTTAAAGTGCTTTTAGTAATATTACTAAAAAAAAATATTTACCCCGATAAACAAGACATTCATATCAACGAGCACCGTGTCTTCAGGTGCAACAAGTGTTAGAAGCTAAAACATATATATATATATATATATAATACATTCCTTTGAAATCCTTTGTTAAAAAATAAAATATAACACGGTTCCAGTATTTTTCAGCACCTCCGACTCCTCCGCAGGTATCTAATTATTTTATTTAATAACAACAGGGGGCGAGAAAAAAAAACGACAGTACTGCGATTCAGTGATTAACATCCACATCAGTCCTTCAACTACACCCAAAAATCTTCTTCTTATCAAGTCACTTTGTTTGTGAATCAGTTCCTAAAGTTTTTGATTTTAGGAAATCCAGTTTCATTTTTTTATGACTCTATTGTAAACAGAGATATTTCAGATTTTTCAAGTATATGCAAGAATAGCCTTGATAAGATGGAGATTTTTGAAATGTTTAAGCATCCTCCAGTTACAGTAGATCAAGTCATTTAAAAAAAACCAAAAAAGAAAAATAAATATAATATGTGCTGCCTTCAATAACAGACACATCTTCAGTATATTCTCTATAGACACGTGGTTCTAGTAGCGTTTCTATGTGTGGATGGTTGTGGTGAGAGAGCACCAGGTGTTTATTTCTTCCATGCATAGGTGAAGTTTTGTGGGTATTGTGCAGTGGAACTTTTCAAACCCTCTTCCTGTTTGTAAGTCACTGCATTTTCTTCACACATTGCTTATACGTACATTCAGCGGGCTGCTATCTCTGATGCGCCCACGCTCCCGCCCCCTCTCTTCCCCCCTATAGCTCTCCTCCAGTCGCATCTTCTCCGGGTCTGTCCCTTCCCCTTTGCTTCCATGGTAACGTGACGCCTGTGATGGCGGGCTTGGTGACAGGGCCTGCTTATATAGGAGCTGGCTCTTGGTTTTGGCCACTTTGTCAAAGAAGGCAAAATCAGCCACGTATTTTCCTGAAGGGGACAAGGAGACAACGGGGGGGAACTCGTAGCCCCAGAGGATCTCATCTGGAAGGTAGGATGTTCTCACCTGACAGGTGGCGGAGGTCGGCTCCACGGTGGCGCTCATGATCACCAGCAGCTCGAAGTCTGCCAGCTCGGGGTCTGTCCAGCCACCACCTGGAGGACAGAAGAGGTACATTTATGTACCAAATTAAATTGTATTTAATTTATTAATTTGTTTATTGACTCATCTGTCAAGGCTATCATTAGAGCTAGCAGGGAGAAATGAATCAACCGCTGACACACTGACTTATCTCATAAAGTTGTTATGGTAAATTCTAGCAAACAGAGAATCTGACGTGGCCACAACACAGATAAGGAAATTCAGAGTTTCAGTGGCATCACCAACTGCTGCGAGGTGGTCGAGCGTTACAGAGAACAGGCTGAGATCGTATCTTCAACCTGCACGAGGAGTTCAAAGAACCAGACACACCGCTTTATATAAACACTGGGCCTCTTATTCTGATTATTAATATTCATTATTCACAGCCTTCATCATGTCATGTCATGTGGCTAAGCACACACACAAAACCACACACACACATGCGCACATGCACATCCTGAAAATTTCCAAAACACAAAAACTCCTACACAAAAACACACACACACACACACACACACACACACATACTAACAGCACTCATTTCTGAACATCACACACACGCGATGACATTCAGAGATGTTTATAGATCAAAAAAAAAAAAAAAAAAACAACATGTATATTTACTATTCATCAACTCACAACCCACAACGCACAAAGACACACGCAAACGAGCACACAACTGCATCAACAGGCCTCACTCAGGCCTTTACTATGACTGTTGGCTTTGTTTTTATACATCCAAATCTATATGAATCTATATATTTTTATACATTGAAGTCAAATCAATTTTATTTATATCCCCAGATCAAACATGATCATATTTACTACACCCTCCATACAAAGAGATAATATGATCATATATGACATTTTATGTCATAGATAAACTCACCATTGTGTCCCTATTGTCTCCATAAATGTATTAAAAGGGTAAAAAAAAAGATCAATCATACTATTGATCATAATAGTAAGACAAATTACAAAAGACAGATTAACAAAGATTCTTTAGTTATATGATTGTTTTATGATCGTTTCATCTCTTTTGAATCAGACGTGTTTCTCACACATTGAGATTTCCACAGTCGGCCTCGTGTGTGAGCATGTGGTGCGGCATGTTCGACATCATGGTTCGAGCTCAGTGATTTCCTTATTCACATTATGCCAAGAAGATTCACACACTGCTGCACTAAAAGCCATGAATTCAACGTCCCGTAACTGACTTTCCTTTACACACACACGGCACATGTGGCGAACACAACAGAAGCTTTGCAGGGAGCCTTAAACGTTTGTGCAAGGAGGAGCCGATAAGTACAGAATCGTATATTGTCAAGATTGCAAAAAAATAAAAATCCTATAAAATGAAGTATTAGTGCTGTGGATTTTTGTTTGTTGGTAATGTCAGTGAGTTATACTGTCATAACATTCATCAACAGTTTATGATTTAGTTTTCCAAGGAATGCAAAGAGCTGGAGAAGAGATGGAAAGTAAAACCAGTAATACAAAACATACAGGTAGGCCTAGAGTAATATGAGAAGATCGGGAAAGAGAAAAAAAAAAATCAGAAAATGTATATTTATATATACATATATATACATATATATATTGAGACAAGAACAGCCTACAGTCGATGAGAGTAAATCGAGCGGCAATCAGAGTCAGTCAGTACTGATGTGGCCTCCGGGGCTGAGAGGTCCGTGCTGCTGTAAGTGGATCTGTGCAGGCTTCGTGTCAGCACCTCAGACTGTACAGCATTGTGCTCTAATGAGGGGTGTCTCTGGCGATCTCTCTCACACACATTCCAGCCAAAGAAACTCTCTCCTTCAGTGCCAAAACAGCCCTACATGTAGCACATGACCGTAAATACCAACACACCTACATACACATACATACTGGATGTATATATACAGACTTGTAAGGGACAGACAAAAGCTCTATATACACACACACACACACACATAATACTTGTTTATTGTTGGTTTGGCTCTGCACACAAGATTTGTTGACAATAACAAAATATATACGGATATGATGTTATGTTACGTCATGTTACCTTTTGCAGCCCAGGCTCTCAGGGGGCTGTTGTCGTCAATGATGTGGTAGAAAGTGAGAGGGATGATGAGGAAGGGGCTGTCGCTGGACGTGTCCACCTGGAAAGGTACGTTGCGCTGGTCCAGCCGCACCGTCTCGCCTTCCTTCGTCAGGGACGTCTGAAGCAACTTCCCCGTCACCTGGGAGCCAAGATGGAGTCAGTAAATGTAGCCAAGAGGTTGGAGAAGGCATCCTGTAACCAAAAGGCCCCAGGTTTAATACCTGCAACGGCCGGCGTCGCCATCAAAAGCGGTGTGCCCTTAAGCTAGTTAAGTCAGCGTATGTGTATTACAATAAAGAAACCTTTTAAAGGAAAAGGTTTATAAAAACAGGATGTGACTCATGATGCAAACTCACACACTTTTACACCATACACACATACTTTAGTTACCCTCGGTTACAAGAAAGAAGTGTAGATTATGTGTAAAGTGTGTGACATTTCAACAGTTTCTTTTTCTTCACTGTGTGGCCTTCTGGGTAAAATTCATATCGATACCGACGTGTGAGCTCGTATGGAAGAAGAGAAATCAGTTCCTGTTTACCTGGCATCCTAACAGCAGGCTTTTGCGCATGTTGGCCACTCGGATCATGAGACAGGTCCTCCCCTCGTGATTCGACACGACAGCGTGTTGACTGAATTTGACTGTCTCGCCTCTCTTTTTGGGACGAGCAACCTGCAAAAGAAAAAAACACAAAAAAAGAAAAGCAAGGTTAAAAGAAGAGAGCAATACAATACAAACACATGGCGCGTTACAATCTGCAATGTTTTTTTGATTTCCGCTTTCTCACTTATCTAGCGCTCGGATTAGAGCGAGCACGCAGATAAAAGAAAGGTTATAAGACCACATGTGAGGAGAAACTACTGATACCTGTCATGTAGTTCAGTCTATGTAGTGTATTACAATATAAAGCTACTTACTAACACATTTTTCATCCTCAGTCTGAATGATTTTACTTCCATTTTTTAAAGCCATAATTAGCAGTTTCTAATTAATACAAACTAAAAACTGCATCTAACTACCTTTGCAAGGAAGGTGCCGGTGATGAAGATCTCCATCACCATGGTGATGACCAGCTGAAAGATGAGCAGGACAATGGCGACAGGACACTCCTCAGTTATGCACCGGAAACCGTATCCAATTGTGGTCTGGGACTCCAGAGAGAAGAGGAAGGCTCCTGTCAGGGTCTTCACCTCCATTACACACGGCGTGTGGTTGGACGGGGGATCAAACTCTGGAGGAAGAACACACGATCATGGTTCGGTATAAATAAATTGCCCATTTTGTTTCCTCTTTCTGTATTCTCCCAGGTCTTTCTCATGCTCTTACTACAATTGCAAAACTCCAATGTGTCTTTCTTTATGGTTTATCAATCAATCAATCAATCAAATTTTATTTATATAGCCCAAAATCACAAAATACATTTGTCTCAGAGGGCTTTACAATCTGTACAGGGAGTGACACCCTCTGTCCTTAGACCCTCGATTCGAGTGAGGAAAAACTTGCCCACCAAAAAACCTTTTAACAGGAAAAAAGGTGGAAGAAACCTCAGGAAGAGCCACAGAGGAGGGATCCCTCTCCCAGGACGGACAGACGTGCAATGATGTCACATGTACAGAACAAATCAACACACACATATTGTACACTCCACATATTGTACAATGAATAATAATGAATTACAATTGATGATAAGAATAGGTTACAATGAATGATGAATTATTACAGTAGCAGCAAATCATTACATAACTATAAACTGTAATGGGGATATGGCAACAATGATGACGGCGACAACACATGCAGTAGACGCCACGCAGGACCACAGCAGCAGACACAGTCCACAAGAACCTGCTGGGCGAGAGAGCACAGAAACTCCGGGGCAGAAGTTTAATTAGTAACATGATAGATAGATGGATTAGATAGATGGATAGATAAGGAGAGAGAGAGAATGAGAGAGAGAGAGCGAGAGAGTATGTGAGTCCCCCAGCAGTCTAGTTCTATGGCAGCATAACTAAGGGATGACCTGAGCCAGCCCTAACTATAAGCTTTATCAAAAAGGAAAGTCTTAAGTCTACTCTTAAAGGTGTTGATCGTGTCTGCCTCCCGAACACAGAGTGGTAGTTTATTCCACAGAAGAGGAGCTTGATAGCTGAAAGCTCTGGCTCCCAATCTACTTTTAGACACTATAGGAACCACAAGGAACCCACCATCCTGGGAGCGCAATGTTCTAGTGGGGTGGTAAGGTACTATGAGCTCTTTTAAATATGATGGTGCCTGACCATGAAGAGCTTTGTAAATACATGTGGCCTGTGTCTGTTACAGACCATTGTTGTTTGAGGGGGAATTTTCCACTATTTTCCACCGTCTCTGCACTATAAAATCTTACCCAGTAAGTCTCCATGCACCATCGCCACCAGGTACCAAAGCACTCCAAAGAGGAACCAGGTCCCAGCAAAGGTGGCTGAGAACAGGAAGAACTTGTAGCGCCATTGCATGTCCAGAAAAGTCGTCCAGAGGTCACGGAGATACAGAGCCCCTCGCCCACTTACATGCTCAATGCGTACATTGCTTCGGCCATCTTTAGACAGGACACGGCGCCTCCTTCTGAGGGCGCTGACCCCTCCTGCTCCTGTTCCTCCACCTGCACCAGTACTTCCAGTCCCTGCTGTGGAACCCAGCAGGGGCTTGGTGATGTCAGTCTGTGTCTGGGAGTGGCACACTTTCTGAGGAGAGGTGCCTTCTGAGGAGGGGGGAGTGGCCGAGGTCATAGCTGACACTACAGGAGGTTGGAGACAGAAAGAGGAGACAACAGGAGGTAAGGAGAGCAAAAACGAAAAGACAAAAACAGGCGGATACCAGGGCAAAAAGGGTGTGAGGATGTAGTGGTGGTAAGACGAAGTGAACAGCAGGTGAGACCAGCAGAAAAGGTGCAGAATGTGTGAAGAAGAAGAAAAGAAAGAACATTTGATGAACACGTGAATGAGAAAAAAGAAGAAGAAGAAGAAGGGGATTAGAAACGTGACACACCGAGCACATTTTCCAACCGGACAGTGTTGTTGGCTGTCCACGGTGGTCCATTTAAAGCCCTTTCTCTTTTCACTGGAGGCAGCTGGCCTTGCCAAAATAAAAGCCCCCTTTCAGCATGAAGGCACAGCTGCTCTTTCACATTAAAAGCGTGATGGTGACGGCTCATTCGTGTGTCGGTTGCAAAACACAGCTACTGAATCGAGATGAGGAAACACTAGTGTTCGTTATTCCACATGAAAGCAAATGAGAAAAGAAGGTTTCATATTTACCCTTCTGGTATACGATCGCGTTTTTTTGTTTTTTTTTGTTTTTGCTGAAAGCTATTTCTGCGTGTTTTTACTTGAGTAAACGTTTTTGCATGGACAGGTTTTTTTTTTTACTTTTAGCTAAAATTACATTATGTGTACTTCTGTTATATATAATTATATGGTTTGACTTCATTGTCGAGTGTCAAGAGTCAAGTGAGTGATGTGTGATGTGTGATGGATCAGTCTCTTTGTTTATGGGTCTCATTGTGTCACCAGTGTATTGACTAAATGAGAAGTCCCTGCTCCGGCCTCGGGGTGCCATGGACACTTATTGTCACACTATGGGTCGTCCCCTGTACACGCTGAACACTGGCTGGAGTTGCACTTTCTCATTCTCTACATCCTTCCTTATCTTTTCTTCTCTCTTGGTCTCACTCACCCTTTACTAAATGGCCCTTTTGTCTCAAACTGCCTCTACTTTTCCGGAGCAAATATAACAAAACCAAAAAAACAAAACAACACAAACAAAAGCCTAAGAACTGAGGCGATCCGATACGCTCTGTCCTTTCCTGTCCTTTCGACCCCTTGTCTCTCCTCTCTCCGTGCCAGAGCTCACACTGAGTGAATGAATAGAGATCTGTGTTGATGTCTGTGCTCTGAATACTAAGATGTGGAGGGGGATGAGAGGAGAGGGAGGCGGGGTCAAGAGGAGGTGCATGTGATTGGCCGTGTCCATCTCCAGCTGAACTCTGAACCCTGCAGAGCTCCTGCCTACACATACAGTAAACACACACCCGTGTATCGGACATATAGACCTTTCTAATCAGTGACAACATAATACAATACCATTTATTGTCCAAAAGAAAGTCCCGTTAACAAAACCAGGCCCTTATACACAACATGCATCATTTACTACAAGACTGGCATAATTCTGTATTTTTCTTATTGTCAATATTTTCCATGAAAAAATTACATCCAATAATGTCTTTCCAACTTCCCGACCATGCCTATTGCACTCCGTGGCCCATTCTTTCCTATTCGTTAAAGCTGTATTGATTCATTTTTTGGCCACTAGGAGGCAGAACACCAAGTCGATTTTCCTCTGTTTTATTTTTAAAAACTACATAACTACAGCGATTGCCTGTAGAGTGGGTTACCTACACTCAAAACTGTACCTGAACACATCATTTTTTTTCAACGACTGATCTCAATGGCTAAATTTGGTGTGTTAACGTGCACGTTTTTATCTCTCTTTTAGTCTCCTGAGGGAAGCAGTGTCATGGAAGCATGGTTAACAAGAGAAGTGAAACCACAGAAGAAGAAAAAAAACAAAATAGTGAGCTGAAAGATGCTAAAACACTCAATAGAGCCAAACATAATGACAAGTCATGCGTGACCTCTATTCCATTACACATACTCATTGCAGTAAAAAAAAAATTAATTAGTACAAATAGTTTCTTTTAAAAAATATGGCATTGGAAAAGTATTTTCCAAGAACAGCTAGGCATTGTAGTACTTCAATAAGCATTATTCAAATAGGAGTGGATTAGATTAGTACATTTGTTGCGACTATATTTAGATGCAGATACATTCAGTGCACCGATGCGTACTGATGAAGTTGATGAAGCAAGACAGTGTTTGACTCAAAATAAACTACAGTGCTCATGTTCATCGTAATGAAGGAACACGGCTCTGCGACAGTGCAACAGTGTGGCTCATTGATGTGTTTTAATTGTATTTGGACAACAGTGGAGCTCTGTGGAACAGAGTGATAAGCTATGTGAGGCATTAGTTACAAATTTAATTGATTGTTTCAATTTCAATTAATTTCATTCCCTCTAAATGTTGCCATATATCAATATTACTAGAACCAAAACAAGTGTATTGCTTATCCCTCTCTTGCAAAATGACTTTTTCTACTCATTTGGATGACCACACTCAAGGTAAGGATCTCTTCCTCTCTGTCCGGCTCTCCATCCCGCTCCTTCCCTCTGTCCTGTGTGCACAAGAATCCTTTGTTTTCAAGGAGATGAAAGGGACAAAAGCCACCATTGAAAAATACGACTGGGTGAGCGAGTGAGTGAAAGAGTGTGCAAGTTAGAAGGGAAGAGGAGAGCGGGACGGAGCTTCGAAGTGTGTGTGAGAGTAGTGTGTGTGTGTGTGTGTGTGTTTGTGACTGTGTTTGATCGTGTATGAGTATGCAGTGCTTGACATTGTGAGGGGGCAGAGACAGGGGGGGGGGAAGTAGAAAGAGAATAATCGGTTTTGAGGGGAGGATGGAGAGAGAATTGAGCATCGGGTGACAAAAGGAGTGAAAGGAAGAGGGAGAGGAATGGACGGTGAAGGAGAGAGAGAGAGAGAGGAAGGGATATGTGGAGTGAAAGTGGAAGAAACAGATCGGTGACAAAAGATAGTCATTAGTATTCCAGAGTAGAGAGTAATCCCTTCCACTCGGTGGCCCTGTCCAGTGTCCACATCCATAAAGAACCCCCAGTAACACTGAAAAGACTCAATACAACACAACGTGAATGGCTGTGACCACTGACCACACCATGGCAGCCTATGCACTGGTCTGAAAGGACTGTCTAAATATCAACACAGGCCATGCCAAGAAGGCATCGGCACAGCAAACCACAAACAAACTTAAGATCCGCACACTGCCATACAAATGAGCTGCTGTTGTGTCGGTGTCTATTCAAACAGGGAATCGTTTCAGGCAATCTCGTTAAGCGTTTTGTGTATAGAAATAGTGTCAGCTGTAGGTAAGGCTGCAGAGAAAACATGATTTGCAGTGAGCAAAACTTGTTTCAATGTTTATATGGGAACCATGACGATTGTTTTTTTTCCAAGACTAAACAAAGACTTGAAAAATTGTGAATTCATCCTTTAAACCTGGAACTCATCAATCTTACATTTTTACATAAAATTAATTTAACCAAATATTCCAACTTTATTGCAAAGAGCAGCTCTACTATTATCTTAGATTTGTATTATTGTTAATAAAAAATATCCAGGCAACAAAAACTGTTACATCAAAATCAGAATCAGAATCAGAAGATTTTTATTTCCAAGTAAGTTAAAAAACTAACGAGGAATTTGTTTTGGTGATTATTGGCGCTCAACAAACAACACAACACAAAGAAACACACACTAAACATATACGACACAACATAAAATATATGTACAGACAAGTTGTAAAAATATATATATAGAAAATCTACAGATTTAAATTTAAACAATATGTGAATATATGCATGTACAAATAAATGCTTTACAGTATAAGACATTTAGATTTAAGGTTTTATCTAATGGCTTTGTTATGTTTTAAAACAATTTCTACAAAATGTATAAATTTGGTAATGTGTCATCAGGAAGAAAATTCAAGTTGAGTTGTTTAAAAAAACAAAAAAAAACATAATTTCTTAAATATAAGTCTATCATTTAAACATAATGTGGATTTTAACAACAGGAAGTAAATGTGAGCAGTAGCCATAGTGGTCAGACTGTGTGTGTTTCAGTGTGTGTGTGTGTCCAGAATCAAACTCTCCTTAAACAACTCACCTCGACTTCGTTGGCCCAGAATTGGTAGCCGTAGAGTTATGACCTTAATTAAACAATGGAGAGCAGCTGTTGGCCACTAGGCAGTAATTTAGGGTTGACTTTTACTATTTTCTTACAAGTCTCTCTGTCGTAAATCTGACCAGTCTATTACTGTTGTGGTGCTGATTCCTCAATGAGAAGATGTGATTTGTTTTTGACTGAATGTTTCCGATCCAAGGACACCTGTTTCATTCAGATCCAAGTTAGATAAACCATGGAGGGTTTTTCTTGTTACTAGAACCATTGTCATATAATGATGTAGGCCTAGGTAATTCAAACATACACTACTCTGCGCTGTAAACTTAACAACATAGATGAAGCCAGACTGAACCTCTTGGAATTTCAAACTGAGCTTCAAGCATTGCATTAAATACTTCAAGGATATATAGTTTGTTTCTCATGTGCAAGAGATCTGGTAAACTTGAAATATTGCAGCACTAAGAAAAGTAATAGACACTAACATGCTGATTTATAAGTTTGAGGAGGTTATTCAGAGTTGAAATTAGCCAAATCTTGCTTTTTATCCACATATAATGAATGAGGCAAAAGATAATAGTAAATTGAGATTTAATTGAGTCTTTATATGATTTAGGGAAAGAAATGTACAGAATAAAGGTAAGTGGCTGTTGTTCCTATTGATGCTACAGGCCGGGTTTTTGATATGATAGCAACCAACGAGACACGAGTGAACAAAGCCATCAGCTCCAAATGTAGAGATGCTTTCCAACTTGATATAATGCTTATTAAAACACACAAAGATACTTTAACTATGTTAACAAGAATCAGTGTTAACCCACCCTGCTATTTAGTATATACTGTATATAATTATCTTCCACAACAGATGTATGCAGATGACACTGTTGTATACACACATGCAAAAACAGCTGAGTTAGCAGTTGTGATGGAAAGGATCACGCAGTGGCTTGATCCATCATGCCTTAGTCTGAATGTTAACATTTGGTATTAAAAATCAAGGTACAACCCCCCAATGCTGATTTTCTCATCAAAGGTAAAAATATATCTAGGTGTGATATTGGATCCGAATTTTAAGAAACATGTTTGGGGTTTTTTTTCCTCTATAAGAGATTGTACTATACCATTTTGATGCACTGCATTGTGCAGTGAGCTTTGTGAAACTAACTCAGTAGACCATCCTTCCTGTTGATGAACAGCTTTAGCTCCATCAGTAATGGTAAAACCAAAATACATTGGTGTGCAGGTGTGTGTGTGTGTGATGTGCTACTGTGTTTTGTTGTGATTTTTATATTTGCACTGTTACTGTTGTGACCTGCCAAAGGAACTGCAGATGACTCTGGTACAGCGAGTCAAACGGTCCCTTACAAATACATCTCTATAAAATCCATAGTAGGATGTTATGTATAGATATGCCACAGCGGAGTATCACATGTAAATAACAGGAAACGAAAGAGAGTCTAAAATTAGATCAAGAGAAACCGTATTGCTAACTAAAACTTTAATTGTGAGTTGCAACATGTACAGCGCTGAGTTAAACTAATGACAATAACACAGCTGTGTGGTGAGTAAAAGTGAGTTAGTTTGCAAGTCAAAGAAAAGCTTTATTATATTTCAATTGCAGTTGTCTTTCTTACCTCCCTGTCGACCTAACAGATGTTGACTTTGACGCTCACGGCTTGAAAAACCTGCAGATTTAATTCATCCCACTGTCCAGCAAGCACGTGAGAAAAAGTTTTGAACGACGCGCACTTGTTGACTGCTCCGTCACACACATGTTTTACATCACCTCTCTCTTTGACATCACATTGTTTGCGTCTTTTTTTTTCGTCTGCTGTCCTTCTACTGTAGCCGTCGTTGGCATCCAAAAACACTCTTGAGTATAAAACCGTGCAACTCGACAGATGAGAAGTCAGGATGATGTTGATGATGACGAGGCAGCGGACACTGAATGCCTCCCAGCACACTGGTACTGGCGGTGCCGGTTCCAGCTCACAGTTACTGGGTCATTATGTAATCAGATGAACACAGTTTGCATTTCTTCTTGCTTCTGAAACAGAGAGGGAGCCCTGTGTGTGTCCGGACAGAGAGAAGTTAAAGTAGCCCTGTCCACTCCTCCAGGACCCCCCCCCCCACCCTGTACGTCTCTCTATATAAACCCAAAAGTATTCAGACGCCCGCTGTTTCACGACATTTTTAATTCATTAATTCAACTCTCCTCCCAGCTTCTCCTCCTACCCTCCCTCTGCCCGTGTCTCTCCCTGACTGTACGCGATAAATGGGCCTCTTTGTTGCCAGGCCTCCTCCGCTGTTTCAGCCTTTGTCAACTTTCTCATGTAAATGTTTGATGGATATAAGATACAAGACTGGAAGTTGTTTCACTGAAACTGAGGTATTTACAAACCAAAGAAAGAGAGAAAAAAAGGGGGTAGGGGGGCTGAGATCTTTTCTTGTGCAGCTCGGCTCCTTCAGCTTTTGCGTTGGCCAGTGTGCAGTGAATGGATAATGTCGGTGCATCTCTGTGATTTGGTGCCATGTCTGCCTGCAAGGAGGGGAACTTAAATGCTGTGAAGGAGAGTACACTTGGTCCTGCTGTGAATGGAAACGTAACCATTACACTAAGAAACTGGCCCTGGGATGGTGGAGAGTGAATTTAGTTGTTGACATGAAGGTATGAAAATCTAATTATGTATGCTTCACTCTGAATATGGTTTATATACGTTTCAATCAGGTAATCAAGCACCATGTAGGAATATTACGGTAAGAGTGGGATGATGATGCAAGAAATATCACAAACTCCCTATAGAGTTAGAGTCTGTGTCTCTATAGGAGCAGCGAAAATTCAAAAGAAAGTGAAAAGGGCATCTTGTCAGACAACTATTCAAAGTTGTGACGGGAGTTAAATTTATCGTATGAAACGCATGAATCTGCAGCAGGCACAATAAACCCGACGCTGCGCGATATTTGGTCCGACTAGTTTCACACGCACATCAATCTGTGGGGCCCCCTCCAAACTTGCCAGCGTTTTGTGTTGTTCCTCCTCAACACTATATCCCATCCTGCAGAGTTTAGGGGGCCCCTCTTATCCGGAGCAATGAGGGCCCCATATCCATAGGGGCCCAGATTATATGAGTGTGTTTACCTTTTTTTGGGTGAGGATTTGTGCCCCTTTTTAGGTCAAGGTCTTCCTGGGTGCGGGAGCTTCACCTGAAGTCTTGAAGCAGCAGATGAATGAGGTGATCAAAGACAACTAATAACAGGAAAACAGAGAGATGCTGAAGCAACCAACCATCAAAAACATGTGACTGTCTGTCTCTCTGACTGGCACGCAAGCTGTGGAAGACACAGTACTTACTTTGTCTGTTTACTGACAAGAAATACTCTGTAACCAGCAGTACATATTTATCCTGCTGCCTCTTTTTTTGTTAATCATTCATCAGGCTCAATATTGCCCTGTATCATATTTAACCCACTTCATGTACAGTATGTCTGAAAGAATGTGACCTCACTAAGCCTTCAGACACACAACACATTGCTCCTCTGTTTTCTAGTTTTAGGAAAACTGAAAGGGGGTTAGAGAAAGAGAAGACGGTAAAGAGAAGTAGGGGAAGAGAGAAAGAGGAAATGAGATACAGTGTAAGATGATGTGATGAATACGAGAACAGAGAAAGAGGCAGGACGGACACAGAAACAACATCTCTTCTCTCTTTTCTTCCACTCAAGTCTTTGTCATTTCTTCACCTTGGTTCAGAATATAGTTTCTATTTCCATTACCTTAACACACACACACACACACACACACACACACACACACACACGCACACACACGCACGCATCTGAGGTTACTTCCCCAAACGGTTATGTGTAAGTCTTTGCAGTCAAAGTGAAAATGGGTACGAATGCACCACACACATAAATAGAGAACAAAAAGAAATAGAAGCAAGTCAAACATTCATTCATGTCATAGCAGCAATGATAGCAAGTAAAAGCAGTGAATATGTTCAGCACTGATCTCTGGCTCCATCTGGTGGTTATTTGTCACACACACTCATCAGAAATAAGAATAAAGAAAATGTGAGGTTTTGTACGTCTTAAGCGTATAATCGTTTGTGTATTTGTGTGCCCTTGAGATCGACTTCAAACATTTTTGTCGTGTGAGCAACAGCCTGAAGGTCATAAGGTGTTGTTGATGTATTTGAAACTGATGCCTCGGTTTCTGCCTTCGGATTGAACCTGGATGAACCTCTGCACATCTCCAGAGTCTTCATTAGCGTTTTGAATCCGGGCCTAACGAGAAAACTGAGGTAGACAAGAAGTATGTAGGAGGAATTTGGCAACTCGAGTGACTTACAGAGATCCTAAAAGCAAACTATGCAACTTTGTGTTTTTTTCGGGATCATAAGGAGCTGGTACATCAGCTCAGACACTGATTGGTGATAGTTATTAAATTATCTAATACAACTATCTTCTGTATGAAAAAAAAAAAAAAAACCTTCATAAAATTGGCAAAAACAATGAGTTCATTCAGGTCAAAAGGGCTCAGTGGATATGTATAATGTGCATTTAAGGTCACCAGAACTGAACCGGCGGGTCAGATGGCGCTGTTCACCAGCGTTATCAAGAGGTATTCATCCCTCCAGTAGAGTAGAGTCCATGCCAAGCATCTGCTCTGCAGGCTGGAGCAATAACTGCCATAAAGAGACACTTTATGTTGGTACTTACCCTTGTTAGCTGCATTTTGTTGTTGTTGTTGTTGCTGCTTTATGACGAAATGGTTAAAGTCACATTGCACAAAGCCTATGAAGACTCTGATATTACATTTGTGGACGGAGTTCAACATAATAATATGCAGATCCTGCAGAGTAAGGTCAACTGTTTTCCTAAGATGCAAATTTTCTACTTAAACCAGCAATAAAACAACAAATCTGAAATGCAATGCAAGACGAGATGCACCGTTTTCAGGTGGTACTTCTCTCAAAAACAGCAGCCGAAACCTTTAAACAGATTTTTTTTTTTGCAGAACAAACTTTCTGGGAGAGAATAACTTTATAAAACCGTAAAGTGCTTACAGGAGGGAACACTTATCTCAACCTAAAGCGAATACACATAGACATACATACAGATGCATATCCGATTTCTCCTTCTCCATTCATTTTAACTAATGCACAGCAGCATGGCGCTCCGCAAATAGCTCATCTAATTTCTGCCTTTCACGAGGTCTAGTCAAGTTCTCACAATGATGACAACCTGATCTGATCTCTCAGTGTCTTCACATGATCTACCACAGAACTAAGAGCCTTCACATCAGTCATTTTAATATCTTTGCTTGCTTGTCTGATTTCCTGTTCTTTCTTTCCCCTTTATCATCGTTGGCCTTGCTGCTTATCAGCTGTGAGAAAAATGTGCACTCGCTGCTGCTCAGTCCAGATGTGACAGATAGAAGAAGATAAACCAGTATTGGGCTTTTTATTTGAACAAATAAACCAGGTTAGTGTTTTCAAATCTGTGGCGTAATCAAAAGCTGTCTGGGACACGTTAGGCGAATAATTTGGCCTTTTCACTGTTTCTCTTTTAAGTCTGTTAGATTTCATTAAGATCCATTAGATGATTCGGGCAGTCAAAAAGCTTCGAAAACCCATGTTAATCGCTGGTTTGTGTATATTTCAGCTGGTTAGCCAAATTAAATATGTGCCGTCGACAATTTTTGAGCAGCAGTTGCAGGCATTTGTGGTGAGCAGCCAACATCGTCATATTCTTCTTCTTCTTCTTCACTCGGTTGTTCACGTGAAGTGACAGAAGTGGGTCAGGAATAGAAACAGAGAGCTAGAGAGTAAACTCGTAGCCTCCTGTCGTGAATGT
Source organism: Pampus argenteus (assembly GCA_036937835.1). NCBI lineage: Eukaryota > Metazoa > Chordata > Actinopteri > Scombriformes > Stromateidae > Pampus > Pampus argenteus. Next base: position 3,452,941 of record CM072860.1, read on the forward strand.
GGTTCTGAAGCTGTTCAACTGCATTTAGCTGGTTAGTGTTAAGGTCTTATTTACAGGATCCCATTTTAACCTACATTGTTCCATTTAGCCCGAGCCTTGGCACAGAAATCTAAAAAGGACAAACAGGTCATGTCTTATCATGGCAGGTCACGGCATCGCTTACATAACTGACTGCACAAATAAAACCTATACGCCCACAGCATCAGTGCGTTTTGTCAGTCATTTTGGCAAATGCACCGTTTCGTACATTTTTTTTAGAAATCACGACAAAACGCTGTCGTGCCGTTTAACGGGGATGTGCAGGTAAAGTGTCGTACCTTTAACCGCTAACCACCGCCACCGTGTGAATCGGGTCAGTGTGTAACGCTTCAAAGAGTCATTAAAAATGTGACCACATGATTCTGTTTTCACATGTAGTTTCACATGTTATGTTCCACTGACCGTCACAGCTCTGGCACACATGCACGTAGAATCTGTCTTTGATATAAAAAGGTGTATTTAATGCCACATAAAGCATCAAATTAATCCAGGATCAGTGACTCAAACATGACTCAGTCAGATGCTGAGATTTCAACATTTAAAACACTGATGTAAAACTAACACCTTGAAGGGATTCGGTACCTTCAGTCACCTTCATAACCACTTTGACTGGAAATGTACATAATTGTTTTTAACAATCATCTGAGCCTCCGTGCCAGTGTCTCTGCCAATGAAAAGCCAATTTATTTTTATCCAGCCTATGGTCACATGGTTGTTTCCCCAGTGTTATCTGTATTGACATAAGCAATCTGCAGGTTATGTAAAAGACGAATCGTCTCACTTTCAGAAATATCCAATCAAAATAAAAATAAAAATAAAAAAAACCTAAGGGTAAAGATCTGCTATAGGTCTGTTTATGTTTGTTTAAACCAGTGAATATTGAATTTTTTAAAGATAAAATCCGTTGAAAGTTGACCCAGTGACATGTATCTTTCAAAAAGTGCAATTTTTGGTTTAAAAGGAAAAAAAAAATCACAATTTTCTTTAACATATGTAACATATTACGATGCAACACAAGGTATAAACAGGTAACAGGAGTTTTTAAGTGAATGTTTTTAACCCATCATAAATCCCTTGACAGCAGTTACGTGGCTTCTGTTTATATAACGGTGAGTGTGTCCTGCTGACATGGACTATCATGCACCGACGGTATTTGGCATTCATCATATAAGTGTACGAACTAGTGCAGAGTCACAGTCAGGGCTTCGCTTTTAATGTAATATGTCTTAGAAGAGACACCTGAGGACGATACACTATTAATATAATTCTCCTTTTTTTGTATTATATAGTTATATTTGTGTTTTATTGGTTAGGTAGTAACACACCGTCAAGGCTGCAAAGCAAAGTCTGACATTCATGTACCTTCATTTATGTAAGTACCGTACCTGGAATATACTAAATATTTAATTTAAAATATTTTTACTTTATTCATTTTATTACTTCTGTAAAAAAAAAAAATAATAATCTCTTCAAATCAATTATTTTGGGTTTGTTTTTGTTTTTTGGGGGTTTTTTCTATAGATTTCTTTGTGAACTTTAAGTTTCTTTCTTCTTTAAAGAAGTGAAAAACGATGCATTTATAAACATGGAAACATGAGCGGTCGGAGATGAACGTATCAATGTCAACATTGATCATTAATCTATTAAAAATCTAGTAAAAAATGACTTTAACTATCTGAGGTTCATTTTTATATCTGTTTTAATACAAACAAGCTGCACACTTACACATATACAATGTATAATGCTTTGCAAATTCGATTTTCAAGATTAAGTAGTGTCATCTATTACTTTTGTGGGCTCACTATTAACGACCCCCTTCACATCACACACGTTCATTTTATCCATTGCTAATATAAAAAAAATATTGATGCAGTGCAGCTTTAATAATGTGTTTAATGTCAAGAACGTAGGTTGAATATATGCCGCGAGTCCACGAATCTTTAAATGTGTGTGATGGTGTTGTTATTTCTTCGTCTTGTGCCAAGTCTGAATCCTCTGATGAGGCAACCTGAGAATGTGACGAATGTTTGTAAAGTCCCCTGATGTGTGTGTGTGTGTGTGTGTGTGTGTGTCCTGGTTAATGACTTTAAACTGTCACAGCACAGCACAAGCTGTCCCCTGCAGATCAAAGCAGCAGCCTTTTAGAGTTGGCCTCGAGTGACACCGCAGATCGATAGAGGTGGGCTAATTTTACATTATTGCTTTATCAAGACCAACATTTTCCATTTTCTATTACTGTTACAGTTCTGTGTGGCATCATTGAAATCGCACATAAGAGGACGAGCAGCTTCACCAGCTCATATGACTGCTGACATGTCACACCATAAATCCACATTTAAGTGCCAAGAGGCCAAACAGCCACTCTGTAGCCGCTATCTGACAAGCATTTAACTTTCTGTGACTCTCGGGTCTCACTGATAAAGGAGAAATTTCATCGTGGGGAACAGATGGCTATTAGATGCTATTAGAAAACAGTTTTACTCTGGGTTTTTTTATGTTTTAAACTGAGCGACTTCGTAGTGATTACGTTGAATACAAGTGGACGTCTTTGAGGTAAAACAGCAGTTACCATCTGCATTGTTGTTAACTGTAGCAGAGAATTAAAATAAGAACGCTATATTTAAGTACTTTATTTTTTCTCTGTCGAATGGACTCAAAGAAACCGGTTTAAATATCACATCAAGTTTCTAGTCAAACACGGACAATCAATAAGCTGCACGAGACACAAGAAAAAGACAGTATAGGTCTAAAAATTCACACGTTCAGACCTATGGTTACCATCTAGTGGCCGTAGTATTTATGAAAGATTATTTTTTTTAAAAACGTTTTTAACAACGTTGATGGTTGCGTAACTTTAAGGAAGTAGAAACCACATTTCAAGTAATGGTTTTTAACCCAAACCATGATCTTTCCCTGACGTTAACCACGTGGTTAATGTGCCTAAACCTAACCAGACTTTAACCACGTGATTTGTAGCAGTTTTGGAAAGAAAACGCTCCTGTAGAGGGCGCTGAAAACACTGATATATGTCATTTTGGGAGTCAAATGAAATATAACTATTCTGCCGTTGAGCAGACATCATGTGAGCAAAGATTCTGTTTGAGGTTTTCTCACATTTTATTGCTTCAATGTTTCGCCGAGTTGATACTTTTACACAGTTTAATCTGCAGCCACCGTCTCCGACTGCCTCCGCCGGGTTCCTGTAACATGTCGATTACTGTTTCAGGTTCTTTTTAAAGCTTGAAAAAGAGTTGAGCTAACATCATTGTATACGATGTTGACCGAAGAACCGAACGAGGATTGTAGAACTCTAAAGACGATTAAACATCACGGTTAATAAACGTACAGAAATGTTTTCTGTGATTTACAAGTTGTGGTAAATGTGATGTATTGATTCATGTGTTCAGTGAAAATGTTGCCTACAGGATTCACAACAAATGCACTAAAAACAGGAAGAAAAAAAAACCCTGGATCACCGGTTTACCTTTTATTTATTCCATAACGTCAATTAAAAGTGAAGTAAGTTTTATTGTTGTTATTGTTTCTGAGCATGTTTTCTTGTAAACAACCGGCACTGCATCTTTCTAGAAACGTGTGGAGGCCAGGGAAAAGGATGACTTCAGTCTCGACATCCAGAATGTCAAAAAATATTTGCACAACGTCAGCTGTACGTAGTGCTTTACGTGCACTTTTTTCATTTGCACTTAAAATAAAAAGGCAAACATGAAGATATAATGAGTGGTGACCAGAGTACAAGTGACAGATAAGAAAACCTGCAACAGAGTAAAAGAAGAACATGGAGTATGGGAACAGCTTTGTGGTCTGCGTTGCCATTGGCTTCACTTATAAAAAAAATGCTCATCTGAAGGTCGGGTAACCAAAACACTGTCGTCATCACTGTCCCTAATGTTCAGTTATCTGACAACATAGTACAATAGAGGTGTTTTTATGTTTCAAGGAACAAGGACAAATGCATGAACAGCAATAAAAGGAAAAAAGGAGTAAAACTATAAATGAGAAAACTGCATCAAAACATAAAATGCTAAATATGGCCAAAAGTATGCAGACATTCACTGTTCAATGGTCCAATTAATCTAAACGCTATACAGCAACATTTTTTTTCACATACATGACTCATCAGTGGTGTCAAGAGCTTCATTAAGGTCAAGCAGAACCAAAACCAAACGGCAAACAGTGCAGCTTCTAAACGCTGAAATGAAAAACCTTGCAGTGAAATTTCAAGACAAGTCAAAAAAGTAATTGGAAGTCGATGCATCGAGTGCACGGTTGACATTCGAGATACGCATGCGCATCTTAAAAGCTCAAGTTGTAGCTTCTAAAATCTCACAAAGCCCCCGTGATTTCAGGTCCGCACTTCACCATGTGAGAAATCACAACTTACGTTAGCTCTGACAGCTTTGCAAACGACATCAAACATGGCAGATGATGTGTGTGGAATGCATATCAGAATGCATGTCATCATAAACCCAAGGTCTGCTGACATCGTATCCCATGTCTGACTCAAGTCAGTGTTCAGCAGTACAAAAGTACAAAACCTGGCATGAGGATTCGAGGTGACAAATGTCTGTGTGACTTTATCTCTGTTTATATTGGACTGAAATTGCTGTAACTTTGTATGCATGTGATCAAGCTCGTTCCTGTTTCGCTATAATTCAGGGTGGTGACCTTACTATGCTATATGGCTGGTCTGTCTGTGATGAAATGAAAATGAAACTACGAATAAAAAGGTGAACATGAATACAAAATAAAATGTTGTCTTTGCAATGTAGTGTGCAAACTCACAATCAATAGCCAGTTAGCTATACATTATTATTATTATTATATAATGTGCAGCAGTTCATTCATTTGGAGGTATTTTATGTTATTTAATTATTAATAGCACAAAATGAGGACAAATTAGAAATCTTCATTAATGCCAACATAAACTCAATTACAAGGACAGATCATTTTTCCAACCACTATAGACAGCCAGTTTGTTTTGTATATGCTGTATACGTCTGTGAGCGTATGTATCATTTTTGTTTTTAGTTGTTAATCTTTAACAGGATTTAGTGTCGGGCGGATAGGGGGCTTTGTGAAGGTTTTCGGCAAGGCAAATATTAGTGACACCCAGCCCATTGGCTGAGCGAAAGGCGTGTTAGGTATAACTGATGGGAGGGGCGAAGAGGTCAAGAGTCAAAGACTTCCACGGTGTTATCAGACAGAGTTAACAACTGTCCTTAAACAGAACAGACTGATATGAAGAAGCCAGAACCCAAACAGAGAGGTGGTACTCGGAAGGAAGTCATAATACACAACTACATTGACGGCTGTTCCTCTAATGTGTCAATGCCAAACAACAACTCAAGGTCCAAGAATTCAGGTTGGATGTTGTGGTCCATGGATGTTGTTGTGGCTAATGTCAAAGTCTAATGCATGGCTGCGGTATTACTTATGTAATCTTACATAAACCAACAAATATCAATATTGGCTTAGGTTAACCTACATAATTATTACTGTTTGGTTTTCCACTAGAAGAGCTTTACTGTAACAAAACAATATATATAAAAGCATCAAAAAGCTTTAAAAATGGGGGTGGGGTGTTATATAATCTTTGTCGGTGACAATTTGGAACAGCAAACAACTTTTGCCCAAGTTTCTGCTGCTGCACTCATTATTTGGCCTGTAACTGAGAAATATTAAATACATTTTGCATTACTGTCATAAAATGATGCATTTACAAAGTAAAAATAAATATGAAGGATTGGCCGCCAAAAATACTGTTCAAGGTTTTTGAGCATCGCAGTAAAGACGAAGAACATCAACAGGTTGCCAATGGTCTTTTTGGAAGATAGACCATCACTAAGACTGTACAGGTATGGAGTGAGGTGGCCACTGCATCTTTGCAGCACTGTCACAGACTGGCATGTGTTTGCTGAGGGATCTGATCTGGAAGCCTACACAGCTGCTGTACTGGACGACATTAAGTTCTGCACAGAGGCAGCAGTGCCCATCAAAACCACCGAGGTGTCCCCAAACCAGAAGACCTGGTTTAATGAAACAGTGATGAAACAACGAGCACTGCTAAAAGCACCACCACCTAAAGGTCAGGAAAGCAGGTGGACAACGGGCTGACAAATGGCGTCAAAGAAGCCAAGGAAAAGGAAAAGTTTTCGCACTTCAAGAACAACAACCCCTGCAGCATGTGGAGAGGAATCAGGTCCCTGACTGACTACAAAAGCAACACCGCACAGGTCAGTCAGGACAGGGGTCTCTCAGACACACCCACCCTCTTCTTTGCTCACTTTGAAAAGCAGCAGGGAAGAGCACCAGCCTGTTGAGACGACGCAGCCGACACTTAACCTCCAACAGCACCAGGTGAGATCAAGGATCTGTGGCCCCCCCATTCACTCCTTCAACACCATCGTCAAGACGACACTACGGTGGTAGGCCTCATTGCTGACGACAACGAGACTAATTACAGGCAGGACGTCCAACACCTGGAGGAGTGGTGCTCAGACAATAACCTGGTCTTTAACACCACCAAAACAAAAGAGGCCATCATCGTAGAGGACTATCAAAACAAGGACAAATAAGCTTTTTTCCACACATATTTTTTCGCGTATTTTTCCTCGTAACTGCTTTCTCTTCTCCAACTGAAGTAGTCTTTCTTTTTCCCGTGTTTCTTTTTCAGAGCAGTGTATGTTGTTGAGGAGAAGGTCAGGTAGTTGTTGCATGTTTGCGGCAGCCTCTCTGATCACTGTGTCCTTCCATTTGCAGAATGACTTGTCACAAGGCTCCTCGTGCATCTCAAGGCTCCAGTGAGCACCAGAAGCTATCCCTCCGCTGCAGCTTGGCATCAAACTTTTAGGGGAATAATTGTTACAGCAACCAAGACACATTTCGACATACGTCAGTGTTGTATTGAGACACAATGACAAGCCAATGGGAAGACAGTAGAGTCCCCTAATGTGAGGTCCATCACTTCTTTTTCTGACACAGTTCTTACAATATCGTGTATTTTAATTCCTACAGTTTATGTGCTGGGTGTAGGCACACATAAGTTACTAAAATCATTGTCGTTGATCGATCATGAAAACATGAACCTCTTGAGTTGTTAACGATCGCTTACATTTCATGTCACTTCAACCTGGATTATTTGGTTTTTTTGGGTTTTTTTTTGTAGTTTATCGTAGTTTTTCTTTTCCCATTTGATCGCAGACCTGTCAGACATCATCTATCGACGTGTTTGTCTCCGCGTTCGTACACATGTTATTGGTAACTAAGGGTTGCATCACATGATTAATACAGAACAAGACATCCTGTATCCAGCCTTTGTGTAACTGGCTGGTATAATAAAGATGACTTAGATAACTAGATAATACAAAAAGGTAATATTACAATAGGTTTATTGCCTGATAAGACTAGTTAGAAAAGTAATGATACTACCAAGTCTATCCAGGATCCTTCCTGTATTCTGGATAGACTTGGCACTGTTATCAATGTCAGTATATATTGTTTACCTATTTATCTATATATTGATTTACAGTAGCTGTTTAATTCAACATTAAACTCTTTGACCTCTATGTACCAAAAAAAAAAAAAAAAAAAAAGTTACACACTTCAATTTCTTCTTAATGTGTATCCATCCCTGCTCACCGTACCGTTTCACATTTATTATGGTACATTGATTACAGGACATTCAGTCCAGGTGACACTCCTCGTGATTGTTTGTGTGTGTGTGTGTGTGTGTGTGTGTGTGTGTGTGTGTGTGTGTGTGCGTGTGTGCGTGTCACAGTGGGAACATTTCCAAGAAGTACAATACAGAGCCATAAATTGTACCTGTGTCAATAATAAAGCAAACAGCACACATGACTCAATCTGTTTTGAAGCTGCGGTGGATAAAATGTAATCGACACATCACGACACGATGGGAAACCTGTTCACATGTTCAGCACATGACAGAGTCGGTGATGCTCTCTGCCAATTTCTCACAAATACAGAAAGATTTCGATTATTTAATGTACTTCATGTTGAAGAGTTTTTACATCACCTGTTAAATCCAAACAGACATAATGCAATCCAACATAACAGCTCGGCTATAAATTTGACTTTTGCAAAACTTGTCAGGTGATGTTATGTTTATATATATATATATACAATACCAGGCAATTCATGATTTGTCATCAATATATTCATTAGTCTACAGGTTATGTTTTTTTTTTTACTGATGTGGTGAAATATCCCTGTCAATAAAAATATTTACACACTAAATAACCTGAGTCATGCTGAAAATGCACATTATCCGGGAAAATAGCGGGAATGTTGATCAGTGAAGGGTCTATTGATCATTCACAGGCGGCGTATTGTTGAATGAGTGTTGCGACAGCTGTCATTTCCAGTTGATGTGGACATCCAGTGCTGCATCTGCAGGCTGCGGAAGAGGGGGGGATGAATGAGCCGGAGGTTAAAGCACAGAACACACGCAATGTCTGCGTCTAAATCGCATACTTGATGAAGGTGTGTCCGCTCAGCCAATAGGGCTGCTGCACCCATATGCGTCATTTTGAGCAGACATGGTGCGGAGGGGCGGGGGGACTCTGCGTCTATAATAAAACGGGGCGACTGCGCTTCTCCTGCAGACTCAAGTGTGACGATCACAAGACTTTTAACTGGAATCAAGAAGAAGCAAGAAATAGGTTTTATTTTTATTTTATATATTTTTTTAAACAGGTGATTCAACGTTTTTAACTACTTTGGAACTTGTGTGTTTTGATTTTTGTTTTTGTTTGTTTTGTGTGCAGTTTTGCACATTTGCATCTTTTTCTTTTTTTTTATTTTACCTCATCAGACTTTTTTTTTTTAAGTAATCTTCAGCAATGTTTCCAGAGGCAAACAAAGGGTGAGTACACTTTCTGAACACACTGTGCTGTCAGCTTTCCTCTTCCCATGCAGCCGAACACATGGCCCCTTCCTTCATGGCCAAGTCAGGAGCAAAAAATATACTGGGAATGTTTGGCAGGGGGCCCCAAAAAAAAAAGAAAAGAAAGAAAAAGTAGTGCACATGTGCTTCGGCAGCAAATTAAAACCCATTCATTCATTGTCATGTGGCTCTACATGTGTTTTTTAAGCTCTTAACACTCATTTGTGTTACATAATTTACACACTTTACACGAGTGTCACTATTTATAGCACAGCCTTTAAAGAACAAACACCACACAGACTGTTGGGAATTACACATGTAATCCTTCAGCCAATGTCACCATTGAAGTGTAAATGTGATATACTGCTGTGACTCAGGAATGTGTGTGTGTGTGTGTGTCTTTAAAAGTCATTATTAGTATCTCAGATGAGGCCTGCTGCCCAGAAAAGGAAAAAGTAAAAAAAAAAAGAAAACTCTTATTTTGTAATTTGATGACAATGATCACATGATTCTAAATGAATACAGTGAAAACAAAGTAAAGTCACAGAGGATACAAAAATCTGCCTCCTCTCAGACTTTTGCATCATTTTAAGATAACTAACTCATATGACCTAGTCTTTGCACAGTGGTCAACTTAACCTCTGACCTTCTTTTCGTGTCATACAGCTACAGCTACGAGGACTGCAAGGCCACTGCTGATTGGCTGCAGGCCCAGACAGACGTCCGACCCTTAGTTGGCATCGTGTGCGGCTCAGGGCTCGGAGGGCTGGCTGACATGTTAAAGGATCAGGTAGCCTTTAACTACAAGGACATCCCCAACTTTCCCCAGAGCACTGGTGAGTCTCACCGCGACGAAGCTCTCAGTTACCGACCGGTTGTCATTTTACTGTTGATATTTACTGAATGGGTTGTGTTGTGTTTCCTGCAGTTCATGGACACGCAGGACGGCTGGTGTTCGGCACCTTAAAGGGGAGGCCGTGTGTGTGCATGCAGGGGCGCTTCCACCTGTATGAAGGCTACCCAATCCAGAAGGTTTGTGTTCTGGTTCGTCTGAGTGCATTTAAACACAACATCTGGGCGGGTTTGACGTCATTCAGGCACAAGCTGCCGTGAAATTTGTGACATTTAAAAAATGCTCCACGTTCAGTCACGCTGCTGTAAGATCTATGAAATCAAAGTGCCGTCTGAATGGTTATATAATGTGTGTGTGTGTGTTTCCAGATTACGCTGCCCATGCGCATCTTCAAGCTGCTCGGTGTGGAGACGGTGATGCTGACTAACGCAGCCGGAGGCCTCAATCAGGACTTTAAAGTGGGAGACATCATGATCATCAAAGACCACCTCAACATGCCCGGCTTTGCTGGAAACAATCCGCTGTCTGGCCCCAACGATGAGAGGTACGTCACGTTTTAAAAAAAATGAATTTCATGATGCACCTGGACATAGGTGCCACTTTTCAGCTCTCCTCTGCTCTTTGCCCTCGTTAAACCTTCCGCTCCTTCCTCTTCCAGGTTCGGTGTGCGTTTCCCCTGCATGTCCGACGCGTACGACAGAGAGCTGCAGCAGCTGGCCATGGACGTGGGACAGGAGCTCGGCTACGGAGACTTCTTGAAGGAGGGTGTCTACTGCGTGTTGGGCGGACCCTCGTTCGAAACCATCGCCGAGTGTCGTATGCTCCACAAACTGGGCGCTGATGCTGTTGGTGTGTATATTTTTCAGACTTAGAACCAGATTATGTAATATTTATCCCAGTGTTGGGGGTTTTTTTTATATTGAATGCTCTCTTTTCCTCTACAGGCATGAGCACAGTCCACGAGGTGATCATCGCGCGTCACTGCGGCATGCGCGTCTTCGCCCTTTCACTCATCACCAACCTGGCGGTGATGGACTACGACAGTGAAGAGAAGGCCAACCACGAGGAGGTCCTCCAGACGGGCACGCAAAGAGCGGAGCAGCTGGAGCGGCTGGTTTCCACCATGGTGACCAAGATCGAGCACTACAACGACGACAACAACGCCTAAAGAGACGCCGTGCTGCGTCAGCAACACTCACGCTAGTCAGATGCAAAGAGTTTAGCCTTGTAGTGTGAGCTTATGGTTCACATTTAATGCTATTGTGCCAAAGTCAAAATCACACTTTAGTTTTAATATTTAGGCTTGCAGTTGGGCTGTTTTTTTTTTTTTTTTTAAGTCTTAGGTCAAAAGATAATAAGCAACACAGTCATCTAAATCTGGATTTAACACAAACGCACACATAACCTTTGTTTTCACGGGGCCTTTACATTCCTACTCAGTTTGTTTTTGTATCATTTTAAAATGAGGCGTATTTGTTCTAACTTAATATTTGATCAGCTTGTATAAATGTCTACAATTTAACTTAACAATGAGCACAAATCTGCTGTAAAGATCTTAATATCATGATGTCGTTGAAATGTGTACATTAGTGGACTTAAGGTATTTTTATTGTGCTTGTGTTTTTTTTTGTTTTTTTTTTAATATCAATGTTGTTTGTTACTAAAGGTACTATTTATTACTATATTAAGTTTGTCTGTGTTGTTCTTTGGATGTAGTGGACATTTGTTTACATTCACAACCATCAAAATAATCAGACTTATTTAGAGATTCACCACTTTTATTTTAAAGATTGTAGGTTTTTACAGAGAAGCTACACAGTAAACCAATGCATGCATTGCATGATTTAATAGGTCCAAAGGGACCCTGAATGTTACTATTGTAAACATTAGGTAATGTTATATAAGCATTATCTGGCATTGTCAAGAGTATTATACAAAAGGAAACTGGCGGTCAAGTTTCAAAATGTCATTTTTTTTCCATTTCCATTTTGTATTTGAAATACGATGAGAAAACATTTTTCCATTTACACCCTCCATATTTCAATCTCCTCAAAAGTTACATGTTATTTTGTAATATAACTATAACTGAAATAAAACACTTGCTCCCCTCGTTGAACATAAATCAGGTGACTTCACATTTCACACCGCATGCATACAAGGTTTTTTTTCATCTGTTCTGTCTTCTGCATAATTATTTACCTTCACCTAAAATATTAACACAAGTATTGACAAATCCCTTTTTTTTTCATATTTTGTATAACAGTTAAATGTAAAATGTGCCATGCATAATGTTAAACATCTTAGAGCTATCCATGATTAGATTTAAAGAAATATAACAGAGCACATTCTCTATGATACAGCGCAGCACCATTGTCCTTCATGCTGAGGTGAAAAAACACAGTTTGGCACAAGATGTAAAACTGAAAGTACCAGAGCAGAGATTCATATTTGACTGAATGGGTTAAAAAGAGCTGCAGGTTTCCACATTTACCACATCTGACACTGAGATTATAATAATATAAACTTCTGCAGATTGTCAGGTACTATCTATGAATCCATGCCTTATATAACCACTGTGTAATGGCTGATTGATTATTTCCAATTTAAAAAAAAAAAAAAATCATTAAAAATCTGACTTAAAATTGACGAAGAGGTGGTCACGACCTGCCAGACTTTGACATTTTACATCACAAAGTAAAAAAAAGTTGAAAACAAAGATGGACCTCTGTTCAAGACAAACGATTCCCTCATGACTAAGCTGCCAACGAAAAAGTTTTTATTTATTTATGATAAAGGTCAAATTATATAGACAAATCGATTTGTGAGGCTGGTGGACGAAACTGTATAATGGCTGGTTTCAAAATCACCGTAAACATATCATTGGCATTTCTGAATTGCAATTTTTTTGTTATTGATTATTGATCATATACTGTCCAACATGGATTCAAATGGAAAATCAAATGTGCTGAGAAAGTAAACTTTGCTATAAAAAATTATACTGAAGGAAAATAACACTTTAAAATACAGAATTATAAAAAAATTTCTTATTGTTTCTTTGTGAATTTATGTGTTTACTGTTTATTATTTAGTGTATTATTTTTTTTTCAGCTTATCTGACTTCTTCATCTATTCATATCATCATTTATCTAATAAGTCAGGTTTGTTCTTCCATAGCCTGTAAGCTAAAGGCTAGTATATCTAACATTTCTTTAAACATGAACTACGGTAGGTTAAGACGGTCGTTTACTGTGGGACTTTTTTATCTCTCCACATACTGAAATTTAATCGATTTGATTATTTCTACATCCAGAGTAGTTTTGGCTCTTAGAAATGTTTGTCAAGCTACAAACGGTCAGCGCTTAACGTTTTTTCAGTGCTTTTAAATTTGACTGCCTGGCTACAAAAGAATGAGCTCATATAGGATTGGCACATTTTGTACGGACACTGTACAGTTTTCTTTTAGCATCAGAGGGCAGCATGAAGGAGAGGAAACACTCGAAGGAGAAAAGGCACTTCTGAAACAACACATACAGGGCCTGGAGCAGCAGTTACCGAGTCCCCTCACCTCTAGGCAAACATGGTCAGAGTAATCCACTATAGAAACAGAGAGAGCATGTAAATTAAGAAACAGGAAATGTATGCACAGGTTATTATAGAAATGGTAAGTAAATATGTCACACAGTAGAAAATGGGAGCATTTCTGTGCCATACCTGAAAGAAGTCAAGGGATATGACGCCATCTGCATCTGTGTCCATGGTCTGGAAGGTTTCTACAGTAACGAAGATAACAACAAAAGACAATTTTTCTAATAAAAAAACAAAAACAAAACAAAACAAACTTCAATGATGTTGTGACTGAAATGGGTTTTTTTTTTTTTAAAAAGCAGGCGAACTGTTTCTTTAAGAAAGTGGGAGAGCAATGAGACTCACTGAACATGGTCTCCAATCTGACCAGACAGGTGACAAAGTTGTCAAAGTCAACAGACATGTCCGCCTCTGTGTAGCGCAGGATGATCAGCTGGAATAGGCTGTTTGTTAGCTTGAATCCTGGAGAACAGCGAGAGAACGTCAACAAAACATAAACAACAATAAACAAAAATGTCAAGAAGAGAACTGAGTGTGAGTACTTTACCTGCAGAATCAAGAGCCATCCTCATCTCATAGGAGCTCATGGTGCCCGACTTGTCCAAGTCAAAGTTCCTGAATATAGTCTAACATGGTGACACAAACAGATGGAGAATGAAAGAAACAGATGGACAGAAAGAAAAGACCAAAAAACCAGTGCAAAAAAAAAACTGGCCAGATGTCAAAATAAGCAACAAAGTGACGTAAGTATCACAGTATTGAATCGATACGGTTTAATCTGATATCCCTGCTTGACCCATCGGTGTTTGATCTCACCAGGTATCGTTTAATCTTTTCCCAGAGCACATGAAACTCTGCCAGGCCCAGCTTTCCACTGCCGTCCAGCTGAGCCGAGAGGTTAAGGGAACAACATGTCTGAGTGCATACCTCCATTTCTATTATCTCAAAATGTCAATACCAGAAGATTCCAAAGACAAGAAGAAGAAAATTAAAAAAAGGGCCTCAACAGCAAAATCAAAGCAACGTGACTGTTTTCTATACGACATCCAGCACCATCGGCGGCGCAGATAACTAATTATTTTTCAAGGATACGTCCATGAGGTTTATCATACTGCGACAAGCCTCTTTTGTGAAGCCGTCCGTCTTCAGATCTTTGTCTGTTTGCATAAGAGGGAGTAGAAAAAAAATAAAAATAATTAGAGCTGCAAAGCATGGCCGGACTAACCTCCTATGGGGGCCCAGGGCAAATGATTTGGTGTTGGCCCCCATTGACCCCCCCCCCTATGAAATGAAATTAGTTTATTAATCAATCAGTTGAAAGACTGATTATTTGCCACACTCAATATGACTAAACTAAAACAACAACAAATGTGCGATCTCCGCTGTTACTAACGTTTGCTCACGATCCTGTTCAGTATAGTTTGCAGCTCTGTGACACTGATCTCCATGTCCTGTTGGCAAAAAAAAAAAAAGAAGGATTAATAGTGTTTTAATTTTAAATACCGTACAAACTGTATTTTTCCTCACTTACCGGCCCGGCCAGCTGTCTAAAGAGATTCTTGAAGCTTGGGTCAATCTGGCTTTCATCTAGTTGAGTCTGAAACGCACACACACACACAAAGTTCTCAGCGTGCATTTGTTTTTAATCACACATCACTTAACGGTGACACAACTGTCCAGTCCTCTCACCTCTGCTGGAAGCTCCGCTACGACGTCATCATCAAGCTCCCTGACACAAAAAGAAGAAAGACCAATTTTATATCATCTCTACAAGCTCTTTAAAGTTAAATGCAAGAAGTTTTGACAAATTTTAAGAAGACAAAAAAAAACCTTAATCATGCCAGGAATTATGGGCTTAGAATAAAGAAAATAGTTCCACTCACTCAGAGCTGGCGGGCTTCTCTGAGAAAACCCTGAGTACAAAGTCTGCCTCATTGTGGGGCTCAAAGGTGGAGGGAACAATAATGTATTCCCCGGCTGGAAGCTTCAACCGTGAGCTGACCTCCCTCAGGTTGATGAAAAGCTCTGAGCGGGCGCTGGAGGCGTGGGTCAGAAAAAACTCTCGCTTTAGGTGGACCCCTGACTTGCCCACGGCCTGAGAGAAGAGTCAGAAGTCTTATATATCTGCATTCAGAAAACCCTTAATGGTATTTTCTTTCAGGAGCAGCTCTATCGCTTATCCCTGAGCTTAAATGTTGTAAATTAGGTATGATTTAATCACTGCATTTTTTAAATGTCATTATCTCTGGACAGAAGTTGAACATTTTGTTCCTTCAAAGTGAAAAGTCGCAAAAGCTCATACCTCTCTTGGAACCTGGAAAGGAAAAGAGGGAGACGAAGAGAGGTTATTGACGTTATCAAGAACAGACAGATATTTGTTAGCTCTAATTTTATACGTTTGCTTTTTCTAATTTTGCTAGCTGTGTTATACCCGGACTGCTGCTAACCTCATAGACAGCAAAGCCGATAGTCTCCATGTCTTTGCCCTCCCGCCGTTTCTTCCTGCGGTCTTTCTGCATGAGGGCAACCAGAAAACTGCAATCCGACTGGCCGGGGGAGTCTGGGTGCTGCAGCAAAATCTTGAACTGGGGGTTCAGCCAAAAGGTTGCTGGAGACAGGAAGCCAAAAGGTCATATTCTTCTTATTTTTTCTTATTTTTTCTAAATTCTATACAAGTCATGATGGGTTATTTCCAAAATGTATTTTAAAACAGACCGTTGTTTTGTAAATGTGAGTCACTGGTTCACATTCCTTCAGTAATTTCATCCAAATCCCCCCTATCTACATTCTCTAATGCATCAAACATTTCCAAGAAGAATCAATCTCCAGTCAATCTCCAATCAGTGCAATAAAAATGACATTGAACTTTGTTTTAGTTCATTCATAATACTGTACCTGGGTAGTTCCTGCAGCCTCCGGCAGTGCTGCCCCTCCTCCATTCACCCTGGAAGTTCGAGGAGCTCCATTTCTTCAGCTGGCTGTGCTGCAGGGCGTCGGCCGTCAGGTTACAGATCTCCAGACGACTGAACTCGCGCAGGAAGTCACTGAACGACATCCTGAGAGAGGGAGACAGGTAAACTAAACACATGCACGGACAATATGTCAATGTATGATATAACATGTATGTATGCATTAGCTCACTGACAGGTTTACTTTCAGTTTTAAATGTATTTGTCTATAATTCATAAAATATTGGACAGATGCGCTCACACAAGTTAATGGAAAATAACATAGTAAATCTGGATTACATAGGACAGAAAGCTCTTTGTAGGCGAACACATATAAACGTGTTGCATTTTCATGGCCACACCTTAATCAAATTGGTGTGACCGAAGACAAAAATACCTCTTGTCACACCAGTAATGACACACGAGCGGACTCACCAGAATTCACCGTCCTCGCTGCGGTTTTGTAGCCGACTTCTGACAGATCTGTCCACATTGTCCCACTCCCTGGAGCTGGGCGTTTCACAAAGAAAAGAGATGGTTGTACGAATATAAAACAAAGTCTTGTGATGACGTGCTGACATTAGCCCTGATGCTAAATGTGGACAATTAGTTTTTTTCCCCACCCAGTCCATCAAGGTTTGTCTTGATCATTTTCTGTATATATTTTGGGGTTTTCTTTTCTACTTTTTATTGAATAACTCCACCAACAAACCATATGTCTTCCTTAAAAAGTACACTCATGCTAGCATGTAAGCATGCTAACATTTTCTAATTAGCCTAGCACAGCTGAAGCTACCGTAATGTTTTTTCAGGTGTTTTATCATAGATGTAAAAATATTGGCCTTAATGAAATGTTGAGATGAAAAGTGGTTCTTAGTTCGTCCTCTGGACATTAATTTCACATAAAAACACAAATAACCTCTCATGGTGGCGCCAGTAGGGAAGTCAGTTTCAGGCCCGGGGAGAAAAATGTCGGGTATTTTTACTTTCGAAACTATAGTAACATGATATATATATTCCGCCATGTCGTAGTCTTTCTGCTTCAGTTTTATTGTGTTTCTTTTCTTTATTTCTATCTGATACTTTGAGATGGGGGTGGCTTTGGAGAACTGATGTTATGACTACTAAAAACATCAATTTTGATGCCTCAGTTTCCCTAAGGAAAAGACTTTAAAACACAGTGAAAACTTCCCTGAAACAACATCCAACAATCCTGCATTTTATCTACTTATTCGCTAATAAACTGATAAATGTGTTTGTTTTTTTTCCCCTGTCATGTGCTGCCATTTAACATTTAACCAAATTGTAGCGCAGTAAGCGTAACATAAATCTTACTTGTCGCTCCATGCTCCGGTCCATTCGACCTCCCCCCAGGGGTTTCTGATACGAACCAGCTTGGTCATATTTCCTCTGTACACCACCTGAGGTCAAAGAATGAACACATGACATGACACGTTTCACAAACAGTCTGCACACAATCAGGTGAATCTACGGCGAGTTAGTCTGAAATGAGTTGTTACAGTAAAGCGTACATTATAAACGGAGAAAATCGGTTCCAGAAATCGAATGAAACGTGAAAACACAGATCAATGTTCTGACATCAGCTGGTCTTCTTTTATCATGTGAGATTAGGGACGTAATTACTGAAGGAACAAACAATGCTTAGTGATGCAGTGCTCACTGTATACACCATAGCACATATTAGAAACTTTTATTTGATTTTATTTGGAATAAAAAGGCAATATTTGTATTTCGGATTTTTAAAAAAAGACCTTTAGAGTATGAGTTAACTTTTTACTGTTTACCGTGTTGTGCTGTAGTCCTCATTACAACCATACCTATGTGCAACTTCAACATAGACAGGTCCACATACTGCAAACAATCTCTTTTCAACATGTATGCAGTTTGGTTGACTTTGGTCCAGTCACAAAGTCCCAGTTTTAAGGGTTAAATAAGGCTTTTCACTCTCATAAAGATGAATATATTCACTCAAATGCACTGCTTTTATTATTTGATCACTGTATAGATCTTTGCTATTTCTATCGCTGTTCTTCATATTATATTCTTGCTTCATATTTTGAAAGGTTTTATCTTTCTGAACTCTTTTACTGCAGTCTGCTCGGGATCTGCTGATGTTGCATTATATAATTTGTTACAAAATCCGCCTCTTTCACAAGCTCATGGTTAGGTTTGGTAAATCTAGATCAATATTTCAAGTTGAGTGAAGCCAAATACATGAAAAATAGCCTGAACTGAAAAGTCGCCAGGAACACACAAACACATTGAACACGTGTGTCGTGTGCTAGAAGCTAAAAGTTATTATAAATTATTATATAGAAATTATAGATATTGCATTTGGTTGCTGTTTTTGCAGTTTGTGCTTCTGCTTCATCATCACTCACCTCGTCCGCTCCGGTCAAAGAGTAGGCATGTCCCTTCACCAGCTTCTTGAAGGTGACGGCCTCCATGTCTACTCTGCTACTGATCTGAGGATAAGAGAGTAAAACAGGGTTCACTGTAGTCTAGTACACCATCGCTGTCATAACACGGCTCATTCATTAACGCCATCAAACACAGACGACATCTACGCAACTCAATTTCGCACTCAATGGCGTGTCGAATGGGAACCGTGTCTTACATGCATGCCATCATTTTTTTCTCAAACGTCCTTTAGTCTTTACCCTCGATTTTTGGCCTTGTCTAAAACAATAGCACTTTGTTGACGTGGTAGACAGGAGACAGATTAGCATTTCCTCCTACACAGACTGAGCAGCACGTGTAAACACATGGACCGAAGAAAGTGTCCTTCAACAAAAGTTCAAGCCCTCCCGTCTGCAAACATCTGCCTCATTGAATTGACCTTGACAATTACATCCAACGTCTGCCAGCTCCAACCTTTCTAGCACAACGTCTCTGGTCTTCGCTGCCCTCTCCTGGTGTCATTTCAGATGATTTTATTCCCACTTTTTTTTTCTTCTACTCAAATTGCACTATTTACACTTTCCTCAAATCAACAGTTCAGCTTTATAAGAGTTCCTGAACACAACAATTCTCCATTTTAAACGTTTAGTGAATGATGTTACTATGATACGTATGTGTCTGATTTCCCTGATCGCCATTGCCACAATTTTTACTTCCACAAGACAACAGAAATGGCTCCAGGGCTGCTGATCTATACAACAGTGTCAGATAATAAGCAAAATCTGAAGTGATAGATGAAATAGGTGAGTTAAAAGTAGTTTAAATCCTGTGGTGGAGCGGACTGAAAAAAGTTGAGTGCAGTAGTATGTTGTACCGTAAATATCAAGCCTGTTGGCATAGCTTAGCATAACGATAAAGAGCCGTATCAATCTTCTCTCAATCTGTGATGAATTTCTGCTCGTTTCCCCAGATAGTCAATGGAATATCTGTGTGACAGTTGCAGTACTGACGTCTATGGAGCAGCCGAGCAGCGATCCTCTGTCTATGGCCCTCTTGATGACGCTGAAGAGGTCAGAGGGGGCTTTCCTCAGCTCGTACATCTCCGTCACGCCGCCTGTAAAGTCCTCGAAGCCTTCTGTCGTGCTGCCACCTGACAGAGCCTCATAACAACCGTTCAGCCTGGGAACACAAGAGAGAAGAGAGTTTCAGATTGCTAACCACGTACTTGTTTAGGTGTGCTCTTCTTATGTGTTTTGCACGGTCCTCGTCTAGCGGGTTGTGGATAATGCAGTCGTCTAAAACGTCTTCACGCAGCCGTCCACGAGAGCAGCTGGAGTCTGTCGTTGCTCAACGAGGGCTTCACGTGTTTCTCAATCACACAAACATCCAGTTTGGTGATTTGAACCAAGTCTAAGGCTACAGTTACAGGCTGTTTTATTCATTTTTCAATTAGCCTAAACTTCAGGGTTGAGACTCGTACTGGGGCTACTGCTTCTACTAATCCGTCAGTCTTACTTGGCGTAGGCCTTTTCCAGCAGCGCGCTCCAGAACTCGGTTCCTTCCGCTGAATGGACGAACAGCAGCTTCCCGTCCTTCGCCGGCAGCCGGTCATCGATCACCACGTCCACCCACTCCCCAAACTGCCAAAACTGCACGACAGACAGCAGAGAGCACCGACATTAAGACACATGACATACGATTGAAATGATACAATATATATATATTCATTTAAACAGGATGCAGCCAACTTCAAGTTATCCTAATGTGTTCTTGAAATATAAAAAAAAAACCAAAATAAACATTAAACTCTCTTCTAGTCTCGCTCCAGCATCCTCACCAATCATTTCTGGATTTACAAGGTAACGTAGGTGTCGCCCTGCCCTTGTTCACCTTTATTCACCTACAATCTGTGAGACAATCAGTTCTCAGATGACGGAAGAATTCCTCCGAAATCTTAAACAAACAGAGGTGGACACGAGGGCGAAGTTCTCAGACTTTCTCAGAGTCCTTGTCTGGGTTTTTCCTACATCAGGCCATGTGGCTGTGTTGCCAGCAGAGAGCAGAGGAGACCAACACAACACGTAAAAAGCTGCATGAAAGGGAGGTGGTTGGTGATCGGTATGGCAGGGGAAGCAATACGACTTAGGGCCAGAGTCCATGTACAGAAAGAAACAGTTCAAAAAGGTTACGTGTAGGAGCCTCTACGGTTGATAGGATAATACTTATTTTTTTAGCGTGGTGAGGGCACAACCGAACAAGCCTTTTTTTAATAAAGAAAGCATACACAAACACAGAAAACTGAGAAACCAGTTGCACTCGTACAAAAAAAACCTTGAGGCAGTAACAGAGTAAACCTAAAATAAACACAAAACAGGGACTCCCGGTTCAGTAACACAAGATTATGAAGGAAATATTTCTCCGTCAGAGTCATTTGATTCGTAGCAGAGAGAGAGAGAGAAAGAGGAAGGAGGGTATTTGCATGATCGTAGTTGGGTGAATAAAAAGTGTGTGTGTGTGTGTGTGCATCTACTGACTGGCTGGCCCGTTTTTTTCATGCAAACAGAAAGCCCTTCATGACAGCAGGACAGTAGATGGATGGGTGAATACTACTACACCCTGCAGAGCTGACTCCACCTTTGTGACTAACAACAAGACACACACACACACTCAACACCCTTCGTCACTGCAGGAAATGAGCTCTACTATATCATGACGTGCAGTTTGTCAGCCGTCAAGCTTCAGGAAACCTCTGTCAGTGTAAATATGATTAACACTGAGCTTGCCTTGTTTATGATTCAGTCTTTCTCCCTTTGTCTGCATGCCTCCTTTCTGTTCCCCCACTTGTTAAAACCATATTTCAGTGAGTTTCCCCACTGCAAGCGCTCACAATTACATTTTGAGATGACTCATCCAGGTCTGGGTAATTTATTCAGAGGCTTAAAGGATCCAAACTGACACAAAAAAATAAAAAATAGAAGAATTGGAAGAATCCAGAGGACACAAAAGCCAACAAGAGACTGAGAGGAAGTAGAAGTGATGGAAACACGCACGCATGAAAACATGTATTGGCTTTAAAATTAAGACTCCATGAAGAGAAATAGGTCAGCTCGTTCTAAATGAAGAGACATTTAGCTTTCATGCATGTACATTAAACACATGCATGCATTTACAAGCCTTCAGATCAAATGAAAGTATTATTTCCACTCATACTAGCAGAGAGAGAGAGACAGTGTGTGTGTGTGTGTGTGTGTGTGTGTTCTACATTATAGGTCAGTTCCTTTGCACATACTACGTGCCTTTGTTGTGACCCTCCTCTGTTCCCTGTTTCACTTCCTCCTCTTTCTCTCTCTCTCTCTCCTCCTCTTTTTCCCACATTGCCTGACTCTGACTCTCCCTCTTTCTCTCCGCTATGTCAACACTCGCGCTGGCAGTCTGGTTGGCTCGAGGCTCGCTGCATCAAAAAAAGAAAAGCTGACTTAGCTCAAAGGGCTGTGTGACAAAGCAGGCTGAGAACGACACAAAACCTTCAACCTTGTTTGTTTCTCACGTATAAAAGATAAAAAAAGGCAACAAAATTTTTATGCTTTGAAATCCGCTCTCGCCGCTCTTTGCAGCTTTTTGAGCAACAGCGGCGGATTCGGATGTTTGAGGTCAGGGCAGTGTACACACACACACACACACACACGGACACAGATAATGAGACATGTGAGGCAGAATTCACCATCAGCAGCTTGATCTACTAGTCGTTAGCTTTTGAAACGGCGCTCATTAAATCCTGTGATTGACTTGCTGGCTGGTTTGTCTTAATCAGCATTAGATTAAACGTAAAGGACGTTCATTTATATGCAGTTCAGCACTGCAGGTTTCAGCTTGCCAGTTCTTCCTCTGACTAAACCTCGGCAATAAAAGCTTCAGGCAGCTCTGATTCCAGCGTGCAGAGACTTTAGCTGCTGTATGGCTGTAAAATATACCATATTCAAATTAAAACCTTTCATCATTAGAAAGTGTGCTGCAAGATTTCCATATCTCACACTGGACTGAATGTGTGCATTGTTCACCTGGTCACTGGCTGCTACACAGAAGGATTCATGATGAAGCCAACACCTTTGTGTGTGCATGCGTGTGTGTGTGTGTGCGTGTGTGTGTGTGTGTAGATGAAGCCCAAGCAGACTGCCAGAAGCTCACACCACAAAGATAGAATAAACAGAAGAAATATTTTGTTTCTGGCAATCTGATAGGAGCTCATTGATCGACCAGCAGTACAGTGCAGTGTAATTAAATCAGTCCTCCCAGGTATTCGCTGACTGACGTGGGCGTGGTGTAAGCGGTCGGTTATCTTGGATGACTCAGTGGGTGTTTAATAAGTGAGAAGAGCACAAAAAGTCCTGTTTGAAACTTATCTGGGAAACAGAGAAAAAGTTCTGCTTTCATTCTGAAATCAATCAATTAGTTTGTTGGATGATTTTCTGTGCATTATTTCATTGATTGATTGGTAAACGTATCATTCATCTCTATTTAACCAACTGTCCCATTTGCTTCTTTTGAAGCTGCTTAAAGGTCAACAGCGCTTCTTTGAATGTTTGTACAGATCCATTCATCTACTGTAATGCGTCAGTTTGTTTTCATGTGAGCCAACACAACGCTGAGGTAAATACGATATGTAACCTGTTGGTCTGCGGATCTTCCTGTGACTCAGTTTCAAAACAGAAATGACATCATCTAACTCCACCCAAAAATACAAAACCACAACCATTGTGGCTCCTGACAGAAAATGACACAACAGGAAAGGTTGAGCTGTGCAGAACTACTGATGCTGATTTACTGGCTGTGGCTCAAATTCGAAGGAATAATGATAATAATAATAATAATGTACCTTATTCATTTTTAAAAGACATTTGCACAATATGCAAGCAATGAATCTAGTTTAAATGTTTTCACCTGGAAATGAAAGATGCCGGCATATCCGCTGCCGAAGCTCTGACCGTGAGGAACCACTCTGTGGAGGAGGGTGTCGTTCAAGGTCAGCGAGGCGATGGCTGCCAGCAGCCAGCAGTCTCCTGTGGACGGACACACACACACACACACACACACACACACACACATACACATATACATTAAATCATATTACTCCGGTTCATAAATCTCTAAAATCTCAAGGCCTGAATGATAGCGGACAGTAGGTTGTTTATTTAAACAGGTCGTAGTATAGTCGTCTGTTTCATAATTCATTCATGCCACCGAGATTAGACACTCATAAAGCTGGAATTCACCCTGTAACAGGTCAGTAAAACCAGGAAGGAGGTTTAAACAAGACGCATGTTTCACTGGACGTACACACTGCAACTCCTGCAGCGCCACAACGAGACAACACAACACTGCTGTTGTTTGCACTGCTGCTTTAGGCTACAAAAGGCTACGTTTCTGTTATTGTACGCTGTATTGCAAAGTTTCACCCTCGCAGGCAGTGATGTGAAATAATCTTGTGTGTGTTGTGACTTGCAGCAACAGTCTTTCAACAATGTGTTTTCTTCTCTGAAAGTGGAAACTTTCTCTGTGCTGTGAGTATATGTATATATATATATATATATATATATATATATATATATATATACATATATATATATACACTCAAACGAGTCTCTCTTTTGCTAGATGGATTAAGCCGAGACTGTTTCATTTTTATGGCAACGTAATAAAATAATATAAAACTCTGACAGCAGCTGGCGGGTCGCCTTGCAGAAAAACCCCTGCGGTACTGAAACTCAGTCGTGGTGCATTTTGGCGGTACAACAAAGTGACGCATCGTGTATCGAGCTCAACATTTTTTGGGGGGGTTATTGTGTTATTTGTGTTTCAGCTTCTTCCTCTGGGATCGGGGAGGCGGGGTGAAAGCATTTCATTTGGAGATAGTGGGAAGTCCTGTTTTCTGAGCTGCTTGTTTACAGAAACAAAGCATGAATTATATATGGAGCTCTGTGTCTATATGGAGCAGGAAACATCTCAATCATGATTGATTAACTCTGCTTTGATCTCATCTCATGATGTCACTCGTATTCGGATTCAGTTCTCTGTCTCAACGTTGACCTGGTACACGACGACGAAATAAATATTAGTTGACTCATATGTTACATACGTTTGCATCCCAGCCTTAGTTAAGGGTCCATTGTCTTGCTCAAGGGCAGGTTGTCTGTGGTCGTTAGAGGAGAGCAAAGCTTTACTTATTCATGTCCTACATCCGGATTGGCACAGTTAGACTGGCAACCTCCCAGTCAATCGCTTGTTTCTTTTAAATGCTGCCTCAGTGGGTTAAATCTGAGTTATTCCTCTTCATAGCAGTGAAACATGTGTGAAGACTCACCCAGAGCTCCCTGACAGATGTCGGTCCGAGTCGCTCCGTCCACGATGAACTCAGGGCGCTTGCAGAGCTCCTGTCGAGCGCACACAGACACACAACTGACAAATTAGACATATACTTTATGCACATGTTGCGTAAGTTAAGTTGTACGTGCAAAGACTGGAGGCAGCTTCCATTATGTTTATGCAAATCCATCTCATTTAAATTCTATCCAATGTGTAAAGTCACAGCCGAGTCGAGTGTGCTATAAAAAGAAATACTCCTCGTGCCACATGAACACACATGCACACAAAGTAAAAGACACATGCTTGAATTACACACACACACACACACACACATTTTATAGCTCACAGTGCACAGATTCTCTCTTATGCGGTGTAAATATTACAGATCCTGCAGTGCAGACGAGGCACATGCATTATGAAACAACTTTTGACTTTTTGGAGAATCAAGGCCACAGGAAGCATTTAGAACAGACAGACGCACACACATGTTACACAGGAGGGTGCACGCATTGACGAGCACACGGTCGCTCTCACAACAAGCTCAAAACGGGAGCTGCAAGACGACGCTGCAGTCACGCTAATGATCACGACCTGAGAGCTTTTAAAGATCACGACTCGTCTCACTACAGCAGCGAGCTGTCAGGGTGCGTGAGAATCAAACCGTAATGAGACTGTGCCGTGATAACACTTAATGAAGACAGTCCCACTTTGTTCTCCGGTGCTACAGGGAACACCCCGGTGCATTTATAATGTAGAGATGAGAGACAGCAAGAGAGAGAGAGGAAAGAGATGCAGAGACATCCAAGCAGAGAAAGGACGGGACATTTATGGAGATACATGGAAGGATAAAGCCGGGAAGAGATGTGATGTCTACTTCACTGACTTCAATAAAATGAATAAATAAAATGCAGCCCGGATGAGGACAGTTTTGGGAGGGTAAAAATACTACACCAGGTAATAAAAGGTCTTAAAGGAACAGTTCAACCCAGAATGGATGTTCGCTCATAATCTGCTTGCTTCTTAGATTCATCTTAAAAGGACCATACCTGCATTTTACATGCTTTCTTATGAAATGTGCTCTTTGTGTCTGTCTGAGGCATAACATCTGTTTATGTTCATGTCCTTGAGTATGAAAAGCCACGTTCGTGAGAAAGAACAGTCCTCACCGTGGGCCTCATCCAACAGACTCCGTACGTCTTGGAGGATCTCGGACCCAGCTCGTCGAATCCCAGAGACGAACTCACGCACGGGAACAGGCTATCCTCAAACAACTTCCTGCTCTGGAGACACTGGCTTTTCAGAGACTCGTAGTCCTGTTGCAGAAACTTCACCGCTTTGTGGTTCTGTCCCAGACCTTCATCCCGATCCCACTGGTTCCTCAACCGGGCGGCCATGCCTGTGGCGTAGATGGGCCTCTCCATCCTGAGCTTGTCACGGTTGGAGTTTTTTTGTATGCGTGGAACTAGAAATAAGAAATAATATATCAATGATTATGACTTCTTTGCAGCACTGTGTGTGATTATCTCATATAAAGGTGGTAAAGGCTTCAATCATAAATCAATGTGAAACATCAGTAGCCATGAAGAAGCTATGAGGCTCAAAATATAGATGCAACACGGGCTCACAGCGAAGGCAAGAGTCTTATCAGCAGTCACAGTTACTTCTTATCTGAATGCCAACAGGAGCAAAGGCTGCCACGCCCTTCTTGTCCCACCAGTTTCCAAAACCTAAAAAAAAATAAAACAAAAGAAAAAAGTCACAAATGAATTCCTAAACACAGTTTAGTACGTCAAAGATGCGAGTCCACGCTTAACTCTATACATGCAAAAGAAACAACACCCTGTAAACCCCCATATGCACACATTCAGGGTTTAAAAAGGCAAACGCTGCTTCTTTTCAGCCAACCACACACACACACACACACGCTGGCTACAGCATAGCACAAGCATTAGTCACAATAGGTATTTCAGTGCTACGTTAACGGTGTGGTGCAGAATGTGTACAAAGTGTGCTATAAAAGAAGATTATTAAAGTTAATGCTTAATCAGACGAGTGTATTTATTAAAGTGTGTGTGTGTGTGTGTGTGTGTGTGTGTAACTGTGTATATGCAGGATGCACAATGAAGGCAACACGAGGCAGAACAAACAAAAGCTTTCGGCGAGTCTTTAATTAAGCAGATCCAGGAAGGATGAAGTGGAAATGCCACCGAAACTCTCGACAGGACCGGAGCTTCAGAAACAGTTTGTCTCAGTTCATGTGTCTCTATTTCAGTCTAACACACACACACACACACACATGCTAGGGTTATTTTTAAGCCTTTTTTTTTTCTGTTCTGCCTCTTTTTTTTTTTAACTATCTCAACACTATTTCTGTTTTAAGACTCAGCTGTCATTCATAACAGACCCTGGAGGGATCATTTGTTTAGAGGCTGCAGCAGAGCCCTGTTACAGTTTCCACTGCTGTGTGTGTGTGTGTGTGTGTGAACCACAAACTATTCCTGCTATCAGAACATGTAGCTACAACATCTGCTTCTCCTTAACGCTGTTTAACATTGAACATTCGAGCTTCTTTCGTTAATTTGCATGTTAACATTGCATGTTTGCAAAGTTCACATTCAATCATTGCCTCAACATGAATATTATAATAATAATAATAATGATCACTAGCCTCTATGAACTGTTAACTTTCACACCGACAACTACCGCTAACAGCAATGAGTGTTGTTTCCTTTTATTCGTGTCATGCACATACAGGAAAAAAGGAATATAACACCAATAGTTGAGGTGATGAAACGTGTCAGAATGAAAACACATGAAAACATTAGATTATCGTTGTTATGAGAGCTATCAAATCAGCAGCCAGTGTAGACGCCCTGGTTTTCCTTTAACAATCAATGAAGTGCAGCAACTCTCTGCATGTTCCACCACAGCATCCGGACCGTAACGTGTCTACATGCGTGTTATCAGGGCGCTTTCTGACCAACGCGATTTCACCCCCAGCCCACCTACCGACCCACTCTCACACACACACACACAGATATCCTCCACCTCGCTGCAGGTAGAGTGACATCTATGAGCATGTCCAGACACATAAAGAAAAGCTTCCAAGCTTTTCACTCCTAAGTTACTGTATAATAAAGCAAAAATAAATTCAAAACTTTCAAACCCACTCTATGGAAATGTTTGAACAACAATGAGTTTATGAGTCATGCATTGAAATATCATGATGCTGATGATCAGCTTCCACCTTTAGTAAAGGAGGAATTAGGTTACAATATGTTGTTGTTATTATTATAAGCTGTATTGTGCAATTTAAAAATATATATATAAAAAAATAAGGAAACAGGTCATGCAGCTATATGAAGATAAATATACTGTATATAATGAGAGATAAGGGAATCACATAAGTTAAGCTGCAGACAGTAAGTCAGTGAGATATAGTGATTATGCAGTGAGTAAGCATTTTGATGTATTTCTGTATGCTTGGATTCATCTCACTGTGAAATTAAATATCCAGAGTATCTCTGCTTTGAAGCCACAGAGAGAGAAAAAATAATAATATAGACCCGCATAGAAACGAGACACGCACAGTGGCCAGTGGGTTAAACAAACTGCAGCGTGTGAAAAGTTGTTGAAGGTAGGTGTGGTCCAACATATGTTGACCCACGCCAACAGCTGGCCGACCCTGTTTCACGTCACTCTCATCACAGACCACGAGGATTGCGCAACTATTCGCGGAATATTTGCACATTTTTACGGATTTTTTTTTTTTTGTTTCTTCTCTCACCACGTGACGATGATGTTTTACATGATTGGTTCCAGTTTTCACTCTCAAAAAAACTTAAAGCTGGCCTCATAAAAAAAAAAAGAAAAAGAAAGAAAAAGAAAGAAAGAAAAAGCGCGACACACAACCTTCTCTACTAGATGCATAAAGTGAAAGCAGTACTGATGGATTCATATTTACCTTGCCGGGTGAAAATGCAGCTATATTGACTTTGAGTTTCCTACTTGAGTTTCCATGTTTAGTGTAGTTCCCGTTCTTCACCAGCGACCAGTGTTTAGAAACGCCCTGCTGCGCTGTCTTTCCCCCATACGCGTCTGCGCACTGCCAACAGTCATAAAACACACTCCTGAAAGGGAGGGCTTCAAACTCTCCCCTAGCTGTCCTGCTAGATCTACTGTATGCAAGGTAGCCTGAGCTGTCTCAATAAAACAGTGCAAAGGAAGTACTTTTATTCAATGGTTTAAGTAACTTAGTCAAGTATTGTTCTTCAATATATTTTTGAGTATTTACATTATATATTAATATATATAATATGTTATATGTTTTCCTCATTTTTCTTATTTGTGGAAAAAAACAAAAAACACAAATAAAATATTAAAAGTAGAGTATTTAATATCTTACAACGTGTTTGGAGGGTATCTTTAATGTATTATTATACCAAAACTTAAATTATGGGATTTAAAACAAGATTCAACACCTCAACACTGACATCTACAGGGTATAATTGTTCAATGCGACGTTTCCCCTGTCAGACTTCATTTCCCAGCAGGGAGTGGGGGCAAAAAGCGCTTTCCCGTCATGCATTGCATCGCAGCAGTCTAGCGTGTGTGTCGTTGTTCCATTCAAAGAAAAATTCAACATGGCATCCGACGGACCCCCGGGCACCGATTCCCATCCGTCTGATTTAGGGAGCGCTATTGCGGGTTTAAACACATGGAGCAACCCGGAGCTCCAGAGCAAGCTGGCGGAGCTGGGAGCGCCCGTGATGGGTAAGAAAAATACCGGGAAACACCCAGAACACCCTGGAAGAAGGACTGTTTATAGCTAACAGGAGCTAGCCTGCTAATGCTAGTTAGCAAGACGCAACACTGACGTCCCAGTGAGCTAAAGCTAGGCCCTACAGTGTGTTTACACTTTTTAAAATACACACACGGTCTGCTTTTTTTGTGCATAACGCATTTAAAACCAATTTAACTCATTATAAGACACACTTTATAAGACAGGATTTACCTGCTCCACCAAGTAAGTAGCTCATTGAGTTAGCTAGCAGGCTAGCTTCAAGCGCAGGGTCATGTAGCTAAGCACTTGTCAGAGTTACCAAACTTCGCAGTTGGTTTAACTAAGTAGCTTCACAGACGCTTTAATGCTACTATATATATTTACTATTACTAATAATATACTTCACGTTGCTTCTGTAAAACGTGTATTCTTCCGCCTTTAGGTCCCAGAGAGGAGCTGATTGACAGACTGAAGGGCTACATGATGCAGGTACCTTTTGGTTTTAACCTGCATGCTTGAGTGTATATGCCTATTAGCTTAACTTACATGTAGTGTTTCAGCTATATATTAGTGTTATATGTGGCTGCAGCAAGAAACAACACTGAAGCCTTGTGTGCATCTGTATTGCTTTCTGCAGACTGGGATCCTTCTGAGTAAACCCGGTGATGACAAACCAATGGGCTCTCAGGTATTGTTTTTCATCTTATTCTGCAAAACCAAAAAAATGTTGTATAATCTATGTTTAAATGCATGAAATTTGGGATTTATTCTTCCACTTATTTTCTCAATTAATTGCTTGGTCTAAAAATGTTTCCCCCTCCACAGATGACAGGTATCCCTCCCATGCCCCCGATGCCGATGCCACCCATGCCTCCTGGTATGGGCATGCTGCAGGCTATGAGCATGATGCCCGGAGGCCCCCCTCCACCAGGCATGCACATGGGCATGGAGCCCCCAGGTTTGCCCCCTCCGGCCATGTCCCAGGATGATCAGCTGAAGATGGCTCAGCAGAGAGCAGCCATAGTGCTGCAGCAGGAGGAGAGGGCCAAACAGCAGGTATTTAACATCTCCCTCTTTCTGCTCCTGTTTTCCTTTCTCCCTGCAAAAAAACAAAACAGAGTACTGAACAATAACAATGAATGCAGTCAGTCTGTGAGCTGGATAAGAGATCTGCTTTAGGCAGTAGAATCAAGCAGAGCACGGTCTGTATTTGTCTGTGTGTATCTTAGAGTGAGTCCTGTGTCATAGATAAAGTCACTTGATTATCCTGTAAAGTATTACTGACACTCTTACGTAACTGTGATAATTAAAGCATTTAAACATGTTTTTGCAGTTTGAGGATTATCCCTTCAAAACATTTGGGACACCCTTTTACCTTTCTACTCACATTGTTTTCTTTCTTTCTCTTATTTACTCCTTTTTCTTTAATTTAATCATTTATTTAATCCCCTCATCCCTCAGGCTGCGGTGCTGATGGAACAAGAACGTCAGCAGGGGCCCAGAGCCATGGCCCCTGGCAGTGCAGTGAGAGGTATGTTGATGATGTAGTGATCATGTTTAGGTTTTAGGTTCTTGCTCCACGTTACCTGAGTCATAATGCCTTGTTTTCATGTCACAGTTATATTTGGCCGGAGCACAAAGTGAACTCCAGCAAGGTTGTGGTGGTGACTTAAATACCACGTCAGCGGTGGAGATGAGCACATCCAAAATGAGTAATATCACTTATGAATATTTTTATATTTTTTTTAGGTATGGATCCTCGCGGGCCACTGCCTCCTGGTGTCACTATGATGCCCAGCCAGAAACAGAGAGTGCCGCCTCCTCCAGGAGAGGATAGAGAGGCAAGTAGAGCTTTTCTCTTTGTGTGCTGTAATATGGTATACGTCAGGAGGCAAATGCAGTAGCAGTCATTCTTTTATTCTTTTTTTGTATTTTTAAACCATTCTCCAAGTCTAGGTATTTAAAAGTTAGTCTGTATTTTTACAAACTATTAGCACGTTGCAGGGCTTTTTCCTTCTTGATCACTCTTGTGATGGATTGGGCACAAGTTCAATTAAGATGAAAGATTTGATAATTGGTAAACGATTGTTCTGTTTTTAGATCTCTTGACTACCTCGTAGCTTGCACGCTTCTAATCACAAGTCTTTGCTTCTGTTCCAGACCTGGCAGAACGAGGAGGTCAGCATCAGCGGGCCCAAGATCCCTCAAGCTCTGGAGAAGATCCTCCAGCTGAAGGAGATCAGACAGGAGCAGCTCACTGACCCCGCAGGTCGGTACAACTGTCAGCCGCCTTTTTCCTGTTTGACAAAGGAAGAAATGAACGCGAGGCAAAAGTTCACCTGTGCTGCAGTTGTGTTAAATGAATTCCTCTGTTTACTTTTATCTTCTCTTCCCTTTCAGAGGAGGAAGATGAAGATGATGAGGGAGCAGAGATGGATATGAACAACTCCTCTGCTGCAGTCATGTCTGAAACTGAAGAAGATGACAGTCAGATGTCTAAAAAAGATGTAAGTTTTCTCTCTTCCTGTTTATGTTAGGCATGTTGTTAGTGCAGCATCACACTCGTGTATTTATTTCAGTTGTTTGTGGTTGCTGCTGTGACATTTCTCCATTAAGCGAGTTTAGACAGCATCTGAGAGATTCACCAACAAATAATATCTCATTCATGAATTAAGGCCAAATATAAAAAAATGTGCTTTTTGTGTCTTTTCATATTATGAAGTTTTTATTACAAATAGAAAAAGTTATTTGAACTTGTGAGCCAAATCTCTTCTCAGAAAAACCGCAGACGCAGGAACCGCAAGAAGAAGAGCAAGAAGAAGCGAGCTCAGGAGAAGAAGGAGCATGTGGAGCAGCAGCAGCAGAAGGAGGGGAGCGATAAAGAAAAGGAAAAGGAGAAAGAGAAAGAGAAGGAGCCAGAGGTGGAGATTGAGTACATCACAGAGGAGCCAGAGATCTACGATCCCAACTTCATCTTCTTCAAGAGGATCTTTGAGGCGTTCAAGGTGACTACAGACGACTGTTACTCAATATATTTATGGTCATTTTTTTTTGTTGCTTGCAGGTTAATGTAGACATTTGAGGTTTAGGTTTTGTTCTCATGAATCTGTTTCTTTTCTCTTTCTTAGCTGACAGACGATCTGAAGAAAGAAAAAGAGAAGGAGCCAGAAAAGTCAGAAAAGCAGGAGACGTCTGTGCTGCGGAAGAAGGGGTTTGAGGAGGAGAAGAAAGACAGCGACGAAAGTGATGAGGTTTGAATCCTTGCTTCTGTCACAAAAGCAGAACAGGAAGGGAAAAAAACAACACACTGTTTGGTCTTTTAAAAACACTTTTTTTCCCCTGTACAGGAAGTCAGACCAGATGTACCCAAACTATCAAAGAAGAAACTGAGAAGGATGAACAGGTTGACTGTGGCTGAACTCAAACAGGTAAGTTAAGGCTAATATTCATCATTGTACCTCAAGACGGTAACCGTTTCGTTTAACCACTTCTTACCTTTTTGCTCCAGCTGGTGGCTCGTCCAGATGTGGTGGAGATGCACGACGTGACGGCCCAGGAGCCCAAGCTGCTGGTCCACCTAAAGGCCACCAGGAACACGGTGCCGGTTCCTCGCCACTGGTGTTTCAAAAGGAAGTATCTCCAGGGCAAGAGAGGTATAGAGAAGCCTCCATTTGAGCTTCCAGAGTTCATCAAGAGGACGGGTATCCAGGAGATGAGGGAGGCCCTGCAGGAGAAGGTGGAGTCTCTTCAAATTTACTTTGTTTTAAAATAAGCAAGTTGTAAAAAAAAAAATTCACACACAGCGATTCAATACTGGCCTGGCTGTTTCTTCTACAGGAGGATGCCAAAACCATGAAAACCAAAATGAGGGAGAAGGTTCGTCCCAAGATGGGAAAGATCGACATCGACTACCAGAAGCTCCACGACGCCTTCTTCAAATGGCAGATCAAACCCAAGCTCACAATCCACGGAGACCTTTACTACGAGGTATCAGAATCATCTTCACTCATGCCAGTTATGATTACTCACAGTACTGCAAACTGCTTTTCATATTTTTTAAAAGGCTCCACTAAGCGTGTGTTTTTGTGTCTGAAGGGTAAAGAGTTCGAGACTCGTCTGAAAGAGAAGAAACCGGGCGACCTCTCTGATGAGCTGCGTATTGCTTTGGGGATGCCAGTCGGACCTGTGAGTTCCCGTAAAACAGAAAACGCACATTGAAATTAAGTGCACAAAAAGATGAGCAACAGCTGAGATAATAAATTAACCAAATATTACGTGAAAAACAGCTGCTTTAAAACGCTTTTGTTGAGAAAACGGTGCCGGTTCCTGAGCTTATGTTGTCAGCTTCTCTTCTCCCCCAGAACGCCCACAAGGTGCCTCCTCCCTGGTTGATCGCCATGCAGAGGTACGGCCCCCCTCCCTCCTACCCCAACCTCAAGATCCCTGGACTCAACTCCCCCATCCCAGAGGTACGAGCATAAAACCGCTACGTCGTGCTGTAGTCAGACGAAATGATGACGGTTATAAATCCTGTTTGAAAAGAAACCTAAAAGCAAACCTGAATATAGTTGAGTTTTTATGTGTTCACGTGTCCTCTCCTATTCAAAATCTTAGTGGATAAATACAACCCTGCAATCATATTGATTTCTTTACGTTCCTTACAGAACTGCACTTTTGGTTATCACGCCGGAGGCTGGGGGAAGCCACCAGTAGATGAAATGGGCAAACCTCTGTACGGTGACGTGTTCGGGACAAATGCTGCGGACTTCCAGGTGACAAAAAACCCCAAAAACAAATGCACAGCCTTTCTTTCACACACTTATAAACACACAAAACTCCAGGAGTATTTTTTTCAGAGCAAATTGCTTCATGATCTTATAAAAGTCACAGTTGTTGTGCACACCGGATAGCTGCAAGCCTTTAGACATTTTTCACCGCAACTTTTAAGATCTACAGTTGTGCATAAACTTCATATTTTAAAATGTTATAATTAAATCATGATCTATATCGTAAAACTTAGAATCTTAAAGCCTTAAATTCAAATGTTTTTATACACCCTAATTCGATTGAGTGACAGCAACTGTGTTTCTGTGTCCAGGCCAAAGCGGAGGAGGAGGAGGTGGACCACACACCGTGGGGAGAGCTGGAGCCGTCGGACGAGGAGTCTTCAGAGGAAGAAGAGGAGGAGGAGAGTGACGAGGAGAAACCGGACGAAACTGGATTCTTCACTCCGGCAGACAGGTAGAGATTTTATTTTTATTTGAAGAGTGTTGTTCCAGTATAAGAGGTGCTTATACTGACACAGAGTACTTGAATTTACACAGCAGTCACATTGAAGTGGTTGTAATCAACAGGGTGTTTTTGTATTTGGGCAAAATACAAGTAAAGATAAAACATTTCATCCCTCTTGGCTAAGCTCTCTGAGGAAATCACAAGTGAACGATAAACAGCAGCCGCGCTACATAAAGCATAAACGTGTGTGTGTTCCCGAGTTGAATGCTAAGTGTTCATTACACTCTCATAAATGCAGAGACATACACTGATGACACTGGATTCAAAACACAATTACCATAATTAAACACTAGTATGAGATCAACTAGCCTATGAACTCTTCTGGTTTTTATTAAATGTGGGTACATTGGTTTAGTTGATGAGGTCACTGTATGCCGTGTGTGTGTGTGTGTGTGTGTGTGTGTATGAATAAGATTGTTTTTGCTCAGAGGGGGGTCTTTCAGATCATTATCGCTGCTCCATAACATGTTGTGTTTAATATTCATATTATATTCATACACGCACGCGGTGCCACACATGGATGAATTCATGATGTGCTGTATCTCATTTTGTTGCGTTTCAGCGGGCTGATCACCCCCGGAGGATTCTCATCAGTACCCGCCGGCATGGAGACCCCAGAGCTGATTGAGCTGAGGAAGAAGAAGATTGAGGAAGCCATGGACGGGTGAGTGTCGCTCTGCGTGGACTCAGCTGTGCTTTCAGCTTTCATTTTCCTTTGTGGACGGTGTGAATATTCAGCAGTGTTCCCGTTGTTGTTTTTCCTTGTTTGACCATGTTGTTTTTTTTTTTGTATTTGTAGGAATGAGACGCCGCAGCTGTTCACTGTTCTTCCCGAGAGACGAACTGGCCCCGTAGGAGCAGCCATGATGGCCTCGACACACATCTACGACATTTCAGGGGTAAGATCGCCTCGTTGGAGCACAATGGAAATGGATAGTTTCAGGATTTACAAGGCCTTCTTCCTGTAGCTGTTCTTCACAACTCTTCTGTCTTTCTTCCTCTTGTTCCACCTCTCCGCTGTCTCCAGGCCATGGCAGCTCGCAAGGCAGGTGGAGGACAGGAGTCCCAGGGCGTGGAGGTGGCCCTGGCCCCAGAGGAGCTGGAGCTGGACCCCATGGCCATGACCCAAAAGTACGAGGAGCACGTCAGAGAGCAGCAGGCCCAGGTGGAGAAGGAGGACTTCAGCGACATGGTGGCTGAACACGCTGCCAAACAGAAGGTACAGACACGCTGAGTTTTTTGGGGTCTGGTTTGGTTCTCCAGACACTCACCAAACTGCTTTACAGTCATCTTAAACTTTCTATGACGTCTGAATATGAATATTAATGGCGTTTTTTTCTCTGCTTCTTCGTCACCACACAGCAAAAGAAGAGAAAGGCTCAGCCGCAGGACACACGAGGCGGCGCCAAGAAATACAAAGAATTTAAGTTCTAGAGCAGCGAGACGGAAATGCTGCGAGCAAATTGAGGCACAACAGGAAATAAAAGAGGAAGAACAGGAGTCTGATTCTTGACTTCGGAGGATGCAGAACTACAACACCAGTCAGACCAGAAACAGAAAACATGTTTTATCTTTTTTTTTTTGTACTACTATAAATAGCTGATGCTTTCATCTCATGTAATCAGCGTGACATGAGAACGGTGACGTGTATTTCCTCTGTTTAGCCCAAAGTTTTGTCTCTTTTTTTCATGTCCAACCATGTTTGTTTCTGTTTTTGTTTTTTTCTTTTTTTGTAAATAAATGAAACGATGACACAAAACAGTTCTGTCCTCTGCTTTCCTTCCTTTTGATTTAATTTAACTTGTATTACAGATAATCACACGCTGGTTGTAAAATGCAAAGTTGGAGTCATCTAATCCAGTCACATGACTACAGCTCACATGCATTTACTGGCACCACTGAGCTGAGGTCACTGAAGGTTTTATCGTTTACTTTTTTTCTTTTTCATATTTATTTTAATTAATATTTAATTTGATTCTCAGACTTTCAAGTAATAAATCAGTAATTCACACAAACTTGTCGGTTGATTTCTGCAGGTAGAGGGTAGCAGAGGACTCTGAGTGTGACAATCACATGACTGTCTGGGAAGCACAGTGACCTAAATAGCTGCAACAGCCTCATGCTGACTTGGTCATTCGCACAAACACTGAGACCAACATCCTGTTTAGACCAGAAGGCTTGTACTGTCTTAAAAAGTACAATAGCACCTACTGTTTATAATGTAGAGCGTGTGTAAGCTGTTTGGACAACCGATGATAATTACAGCATGCATTTGTATTTTATTAATAAGAGAAAACATACAGTTACGCTTCTGTGCAATCAGTGTTCAAAACTCCTCGTCTTTGACATTTAAATAAGTGTAAAGAGTCACATTTATGTTGCTTTTCTTTGTCATGTATAATTGTAAACTGATTTATTTTTGGCTTTTGGATTGTTTTGATTGGACAAAACAAGCGATTTGATCCCATAATCATAAGATATGTGTGGTCATAATGTGCATTTTTTTCATTATTTCCTGACATTTTATAGACCAAATACTTTATCAATAAATTGAGAAAAACAATTGGCAGATTAATTAATAATAACCTGATATATATTTGTATAATTCAGTTGGGTAAATCCCAGACATAATGTCAAAGAATTTAAAAATATTCCATTGCAATATGTAAATACTGCTTATACTGTACAATACAATACTTTCTAAATGTACGTGAGTAGCAGCAGTAGAGCTCAGTGTTGCATAAGGGACGGTATAAACTTAATTGAGTTTGACGCTGGATTTGGAGATTGTGCAGAGTCACTTGATGACCTGGCAGATTTGGGGCGCTGTGTAAAAAAGTAACCCAGGATTATCCCGTGACCATGATTTAATCTGCTTGATTCTAATCTCTTTATCAACGACAGGAGCTGCTGAAGAGAAGCGTGTTAAAAAGAGCATGCGAGTTGCACTGAGTTTGAAGTCGCTCAGCCAGGGACAGAGACCAGGGACAGAGACCAGGGACATGCCAGCAGCAGAGAGTCTGCATGGTTTCAATTCCAGCTCCAGACAGCCAGTTGATTTCACTGATTGTCACGACTTCGAGCTGAGCATTGATACCAGCTTTTGTTTTGTCTGCTTGGAATAAAAAAACCAAACTCTCCCTCTCTTTAAGGCCCTTCGTGGGGCTCGGTTGTCCTTCACTTTGTCCTTGTGTCACGTTTAAACAGATGAGACAGTCTGACCACCTGTAACACAAAGCCAGGTCAGCTTCTTCAATATCTAATAACATCCACCCTGTACCAAAAAAAAGTAGTCCTTACCGAATATGAAAATGCACAAAAGAAAAAACAGTCCTACATTGAACTTATTGGTATTTTGTGCAAGAATGAGAACACAGGAAATACTTTAGCTGGTTGATTTATTATAAACAAACATGCATGATAAAAATGAAAGAGAGCTGTTGTCCTCTGTTGCAATATTTCCATTGGTCTCCAACTCCAAAACTTCAACCTCTGTAACAATTTCCCACCATTTCTACTGTTATTTATTAAATAATTCAACTTCCAACGCCCCCTGAATGCATCATAATCCTTAAAGAGTGATGCTAAAAGGAGCCTGTAGGAACTGTTCATTTGACCCCCCCGGTCATGAGCACATCTTACACATCATGTTGTCGTGAAGCCGTAAAGATAATCTGCCTATAGAGAAAACGTCAGGCATGATGGCAGCCAGCCGCGCCCGTGACGTCTGCGGAGCGATTAGGTCACATATTCAAATTCAGAGATTATAATCACGGCAGAGCTTTTGCCACCTGAGGGTGCAAACACTGCAACGATGCTTCATGCAACGCTGACCGGCTGGCCAGCATGGAGGCAGAAAATGGTGATTATAGGTCAACAAAAGTGGAGAAACAGGTCATCCAGTACAAATAAAACTACAGCTTTTACCTCTTATTGCTAGATTATTTTTATTTTTTTTCCAATAGTCAACAGGTTCAAACTTTCAAAGCGAGCTGAATTCACTGACAGTAACCGGATTTGCAGCTTTGTGCATTTGCTTACTCACAACAGTCAAAGGGTGTGTGTGTGTGTGTGTGTGTGCAACACCTGAGACTCCAGTCAGTGTGCCACATGAGCCTAAAATAGAAGTATAATTCAAACATTTACCTCCTGTATGAATCTGTCCCGTATGTGAAAAACTTGCTGTGATCCAAATTCAATAACTAAAGTGGTGAGAGGGGAAACCAGTGAATGATGAGCAAATATTGGCTCCAAGCTCGGTTTATCTGTGGTTCAAATCAATGTCACTGTCAAGAGGAAATGTGTTATTCTACTATGTGTTATTGGTGTTAATCATCTGTTTGATTCGTTTGTCTAATGATAACCAGTGTAGGCGAACTGTGGTCTTATTATTGACTTTATGTTTAATGCAAAATACAGATATACTGATCAATATTGATATATATTAGTTTATGATAGTGTTTTTTGGAGGCAGCTGTAGCATCATAATTCAAGATGCTTGAAGCATATCTCAGATTGGATTTCGCCACAAACATGTACAGATGTATTTGAGAAGTTTCCATTTTGAGTAAAAAACAAGGGGAAAATGTATTACTGATGTTTGTTTATGTAGCCACTCTGAGCCAATCAGAATAGAGCAGGGCTCCTTAAAGAGACAGGAGGTAAAAAGGCCTGTTACGGGGTTGTTTAAACTGGAAACCATCTAAAGATATTCCAGTAAAACGCTAGAATAAACAAATTTATTAAAAATGTGTATTATAGGTCCCCTTTAATCATTTCTATCACACAGCAAACCTGTATTACACAGAGAAATGGGGGGGACATGGGGGGCCCAAGAGCTTATTTTTTTACCCTTGGGTCCCTCTGGCAGGTTAATCCGGCCATGTCTAAATCTTATAGTACTATATTATAATATAAAACAAATAGTTTAAATAAAACAGTTATTAAAAATATAAAAAAAACTATTCTAGGAAATCACAAAAACACAGACACCATATCAATAAACTGTCTATGATGTAGTGTGTAATGTTAAATATTAAGAATAATAAAAATCACGTATTCAAAACAACACAGTAACGTAACCGCCGCGTGCTATTGGCCAGCCCCCCTTCAGTGTCTCGCGCTCTCACGGCGCTCGTGCTCAGGAATTACGTCCTCTAACCGAAGAGGCGTCGCTCTCTGCTTTCTGCTCATTGTGCGACTTCGGCGAGAGAAATTTCCGCTTCCTGCACCGATAAACAGCAGCAACACACGCCGAGCAGACACGAAGTTGGGACGCAGGGACAGAGACGGAGACAGAGGGAGACAGGGGACACACAGAAAGCGGGGGTTTGCTGCCTGGCTTCGGGTTCAATATCCCCCACCCCTGCACCTCCTCCTCCACCTCCTCCACCTTCACCTCCTTCACCCCGACGACTGCAATGTTTTCACTATCAGGCGGCGATTAGCACAGAAACGGATCAACTTTCTTGTCGCTAGACGGGAGCGTTTTACGCATTTGCAGCACACCAGGATCCGGAAAAAATACGGAGGAGGAGGAGAACCGACACCACTAAAAAAAACAAACACACACACACGGAGGAGCCAGGCTACTCTACGGGTCTTCCTCCTCCTTCTCCTCCTTCTCCTGTTAGCTCCGTGTGAAGCCCTTTCAGCCTCCAGGATGTCGGAGCGCGGAGGGCTCCCGCGGACTGGGGGCGTCCCTTCGCCGCACATGCAGCCCTCCAAGCCGGTTAGCATCACCTCCAACCGGCCGGTCCACATGAACCTGTTCGCTACCTGGGAGGTGGACCGCTCCTCACCCAGCTGTGTGCCGAGGTACGTGAAGGGAGGAAAGCCGAGCATGACTTATCATTTTTAGGGGTGGGTGTAGATTAAACACCCATGGGTGCCCAAATTGGGGGAGATTATCACTTCCTCTGATAGGATTGCTGCTGTTAATACAATACTAGTATGTGTTATAATTAGTCTTTCCTTTTCTCATATGAGGTGTGTTTACCTGTGATCTGACCTGGTCCCTTTGAGGTCCTCAGACCACAGTTTGACCACCAACAGTACAGATAATTATCACCAGGAGCTTTTACAACCCTAATGACACACACACACACACACACACACACACACACAGCCCCCTGGTTGTCGTTTATCCTAATAAAACAGTTTGTGTTGGAGCAGCTGGAGCCTTTTTCCCCAGTTGATAGCCTCACAGGATCAATGCAGACACAAAGATTGATGAGGTCACGGGTGGCAGACTATCGCTGTAACTATACAGGGCGATGTTGAATCCATATACGGTACGGCTGTAACATCGTGCTGTGATATATGGGTTTGTGGAGAAAGAGGAACGCAGGATAAGATGGTTTTTAAGCAGATATTGGATCACATTTTTCCAACTTATTGTGTTAATAATTGCAAACTATGATGCAAATAAAAGCAGCAGAACGAGGTCGCAGCGGGTGAAACTTCTTATCCAAACAACACGGGGGGTCTCAAATTATCAGTCTGTAAAGAGATTGTTGGACATGTGTTAGTAGCACCTGTATGAAGATACTGGATGTGCAGCCTGAAGACCGATCCTCCTGTATTTATGATGCCATAATAACTGCGGTCATGAGTTGTGTTCAAGGTCAAAGGTTCGAGTATGCAGTATGAGAGCTGATGATGCATGTTTACATCAAATCAAACTGATTTTTGTACACTAGTGAAAACATGATGATGATGTGTTGTAAGGAGTCTCATTGGAGTTTCTAATGCAGCTCTCACCGGTTCAACTTACTTGTTGATCTGCAGCTATTCCCATAACGTGAAATGTAAAGTTTGCTTCTTTTGTCCTTCTTTCTGGTCATCACAGTAGACTGAACATCATCCTTTCACGTGAGCCCAGATGTTTGTTACTGAAAGCAATTAGTCGGAATAAAAAACACGCTGGCTGGTGAAAGCAGCACACAAAGCCCACATGAGGACATCTTAATGCTGCTTTCTGAAATGCTTCAGGGCTTTACTGGGCTTGAAGCAAAGCCTCAAGGGTATGTTTGGCTTCTTAGCGTTTTGGCAGTGTGTGTGTATATGTGTGTGTGTGTTTGTGCACACTATGCTTTTGTGATAAATGTCTTGGATTTATATTTTGGAAAGGCTCACATGAATAATACACCTATTGTTATCTTACATTTTATATATATATATATTTAGGTGCAGATTAT
This sequence comes from Pampus argenteus, assembly GCA_036937835.1. Lineage (NCBI taxonomy): Eukaryota > Metazoa > Chordata > Actinopteri > Scombriformes > Stromateidae > Pampus > Pampus argenteus. The sequence continues at coordinate 3,495,344 of CM072860.1, forward strand.
CACCTCCTTTGTACGTACGTGTTAATATGCACAACCCACATTTGAATATTTTGTGCAGGGAAATGTTTTTTTTGGGGTTTTTTTTGTTTTTTTTCAGCAGGCGTCACAGTCTGTCAAATATCTTCGATTTCACTGCAGTTGCAGTTGCAACAGAGAGGGGCTGGCAGTGGCAGAGAAAAAAAGAAAAAGGTGGGGATGCAGAGAAATAAGAGGAGGAGGAGACCGGGAGGAGAAGCGATGGCTCTGTCGTCTACATTTAAACATGATTTCTCACAGACACAAACCAGTAAGAAAAGTCTTAAGCAATGTTGCTGCCAAATAATTTGCGGCACAGTTTCCCAGAAGTAGAAAAAACCCAAAAAACCCCCAAAAACGTGCATCTGCAATAGACTGAAGATGGAGGAAAACCCTCTTTTAACAGTTTGTTTTGCAGTCAGCTCCTTGTGTTGCCTCCTGTTGACTTTCTTATTGCTTAATCTTTGTTGTTGCAAGAAGGGTTGCGAACTTCCCCCCCCTCTCTACGCGAGGTGTTGTTGCTCTAACCTCTTCCTGTCTGCCACAGAGTACCATTTGGTATGTTATTTATGCAGCAGGTTGGCTTTAGCCAGGTAGACACAGATCATGCACTCGGACGCTTTTCTTTCGTAATCCTGAACCGTAGAGAAAACAGGAATGAAAGATGTTTAGTGGGTGTTTTTTTTTTTTTTTTTTGCAGCGCTACAGGAAATATTTGAGAGTGTGAGATAATATTACGTGTTTGAGCAATCATGAGTCAGATGATGCAAGTGCCTCGTAATATGTATGCACAACCAGGATACAACTATATATATATTTATTCTTTTGAAAGACTCAGCAGCCCAGTCATGTGACCTAAGCCCCACCCTTCCTGCTGTCCATCAACGCAGCACGAGTTCCTCTGAGGTCATTTCTGTGTTCAGCCTTCCTGACCTTCTATTCTATTCTTTACTATAGAATAATAAATCATTTCACTGGCTCCAGACCAGCTCCGTCAGAGTAGCAGAGTAGTGGGTGATTCCTCTCCTCTGCAGTGTCATCAACAGACACACAACGGCATGCTTGGCACCGTTCTCTGCGCTCTGCCTCACCTCAGGGGGTGAAACGTTCATTTTTCTGCAGCCAAATAATCTCATTGACAAGTGCAGTCACTGCTCTTCCAGGCTCCAAGATTCAAGTATATAGAGCAGCGGTTCTCAGGTGTGTTATTGCTGTCAGGTGGAATGTCGATTGGTGTCTGTCGGCCTTCACACAAGAAATGGTTCGGATTCCAGCATCCGGCCAAGTTCAGGCCTCCGTGTGCAGCTAGTGTGCATCAGGTATTTCAGGAATGGGCCCTGTCGCGGAGCTCCTCGGCTTGCATTATTAAAGAAGGCCTCGAGCCTTCCCGAGCTGGGGGGAAAAACCCATGACTCAGGGCTGTAGATGGATGCAGGGTGTTTCCTCTCCGCCTCTAGGCTGCTTTCTCTGCTCGGCTTTTCCCAGTAGATCAACAGATCCATAGGCAGGATGCATCTAACAGCGGTTCCCAACATCTTTATCTAGGGACCCCTTAAATCTAGACCTAGTTGCCGAGGTCCGCCTATGTGTGGTGGCCACATTCAAATAGTTTAATTTCAGTACTTGACTTATTAGGAACCCGAAGACGTAAATGAATGCAGCAGTTAACTAATCTAACAATCTAAATCAGATTTCCTTTATTTGGTTGAGCGGCTCATTTGGGACCAAAAATCAAAAGACATCTAACATTTTGACTCACTAAAACGAGCACATTTAGAGTCGTGTATTCAAAGTAAATGTGTTTTGAGTTTATTGTAATTTAAGGCCAGTTCTACTCTCTCAAGCTCTTTCTAAAAAGTAAAAAAAAACAAAACCATATAAATAAGTGAAAACTGCAGGGTCGCTGCATTAAAAATAAATGCTTATCTATTGGCCTGGTAATGAATACTGTTGGCATGAAGAAGCGCAGTGCACAACGCAGGATGCTGTGAATTATACATCGTGCATTTGTTAGACTCGTTTTCCTATAATTGCCGTGCAACACAATAGTGGGGCGACACTCGTCGTTCGTTGAGTGTCAGCGTTACATTATCCACCCTGCCGAACCCGGCTGCTGAGCGCACACAAATGGAAAGAAACGGGGAGAACGCCAAACAAGCCATCGGGTACATGCACATGCACACGTAGACGGGTCGGTAGTGTTCATTAGGAAGCTCTGGCTTTGCCACTCGCCTTGGCGCTGCTCGCTCTTCCGCTCAGCCGAGTGGCCGAGAGGTCCGAAGTTTTCCGCTGCGGCTCGGCTCGCTTCTCGGAGATGACCCCGACCTGATGTGATTATTTACTCTTTCTGATCATAACCGTCCAAACTCAATCCTCAAGGAGAGATGAGATGATTAACGTCCACTAACGTTGACTCAGAAATGTAGTTTTTTATTAGTGTTATTTATTTAGCAATGACCGACCAGCTCAGTGAAGAGAGTATTTTCATGTTTTTCCTTAACAGGTTCAAGGTTGTAAAACCTGCAGGGAAACCTCTCACCCAGATTTAAAAAGCTGTTAACCCACTAAAAGAGTTTCACTGATGTGCCCTTCAGTCCTGTAATGTCCTGTAATGGCATAAAGAGACCTTCCCGAGAATAAGACTCACAGGGTTTAAACGCTATGAAATGAATAAAGCGCTGAAGTGTGTGATACATAAGCAGCTACGTGTTTGTGAGCTTTCCTTCCTCAACCCTGAATAATCAATGGTGCTGTTAGTGTTAAGGATTAATTATAGTTCTATATAGTTACTGACAGGAGGGCGATTTGATCTGCATGACGGCCCTGATCTTTCATAAAATACTTCCATTAACGTCAGTCCCACACTTGCTTGGAAGCAATTTTCTTCTCTGGTCGTTCTTTATATTTCAGATTTTGTTGTTGTTGTTTGTTGACAGCGTTTCAGAGAGAACCAGAAAAAGGGAGAAATCCAGGTAGCGAAGGCGAGTTGTTCCTCCGCTGCGTGGAGGTTTGGTACCATCATGCTCTGCTCCGAGGAGGCCTTTGTTGTGCTACTGTAATGTTTATGTGTGTTTTTGAGCGCTATGCTGCTTATGTCTCCTGGCAGTGATCTCCCCTGCTGTGGACTCACAGACTCCCATCTGGCAGCTAGTGCACACACACCCATAAACACACACACACACACACACAGATTTCCATTTCCAAGGTGTACTCACACCTATTCACGGACAATGTCACTGACATATGCTTCGCTTTCATCTAATGTGTTATAAACAAGGACACAGTGGCATCCAGTTACATAAAAGGACAAGCTGTGGGAAATGCAAATCATACCGACAACAGGTACAAAAACACACACACACACACACACACACACAAACACACACACACACTGTGTTATGACAAAGCATTTTTCACCGTGAGCTCGATACTAAGATGAAAATATGAGCTGCGAAGACAAACGTGCTGTGGTTAGGAGTAAATATTTCATTTCATATCTGTGTTTGCTTGTATTTCGCATGTCTCCAAAGTGTCTCGGGTCTTTCTGGAACATGTCCCTCGCTTCCAGCACAATCACACGGTTTAAATTCGGAAACGGCAGCAGTTAATTGAACACAAAGACCTTTGCTACCTTTTTTTTTTTTATGTGTGTGTGTCTGTGGGCTGCTACTGTATATCTATATCCATGCATATAATGCGTGCACGTGTTTTGTAATCCTCTCCTGCTCAGGTTACGCACTGTTTCCCCTGGGTGATAACACAAGCTTGTAATGCACTTAACACAGATTGACCTTGACACAGTGCCTGTGTTTAATGATTACACACAATAATTTATTGACATTTCCTCAATTCTGCAGCTCAAGCTCAAGTTTGACTTATATATTTTTTTTGTCCAGACTTATTTTGTGAAATTCTTATGTGTGTATATATATATATATATATATGTATATATATCTCCAGATTAAGTTCAGCTTTCTGAAAATTACAGAAAACTCAACAGTTGAAGGAATAATTACACAGTACAGAAAATGAACTGAGAAGATCGATACCACTCTGCAGCTAGTTAGCTTAGCTTTAAAGCCTGTTAGCATGTTAGCAAGAGGACACGGCTAGCCTGGCTTCGTCTAAAGACAAAAAAATAAAGTGCTTATCAGCGTCTTTAAAACTCACTAATGAACAGGTTGTTGTTTGTTTGTTGGATGCATAGAAACACAGAAAAGTGTAAAAATAAATAAAGTTTTTTTTTTACTTTTGAACAGAGCCAAGCTAGTCTCTATGCTAAGCTAACCTAATCCTAGCTTTATCTTTGACTCTTTTCATGTTAATGTCAGCTAACGCTATTGTGCAAAGAGATGCACTATGGGAACACTTAGTATTTTCCTCTTTGCTCAGTGACTGTCGATATTCATTTTGATCCTCTCAGCCCGTTATGACGGCTGTATCGAGACGGACGCCGTTCTGATTCGGCGATTACCGGGAAGCGAATACGATCACCCGCTCAGATAGCAGTTTCCTGTCCTGCGGTATCCAATCCATGGATGTGCGTTAGTGCGGGGCGGGCAGGCAGCGAGCTCCGATTGCATCGTATCTCCATCTCGAGCTAAACTGGATTAGGCGGGTGCTCTGCTCATTAATCTGTAATCGCTTTAACGAGGGGGCAGTTATAATGTGTGTGTGTGTGTAGTGTGTGGATTCCTGCTGTATGCTCCCGTACTGAGATCGAACCAGGGAACCTTTTACACTTTTACACTAAACAGCAGGCCTGTAAGCAAAGGCCTTGACATTTTCCACTTTCTGTCTAAACAAACACCGTCTTATCTGGACTCACACAAACACTCGCATACAGCAGGTCACATGTTCAGTCTCGCAGGTCTAGACCCGCGGAAAAGGCCAGCGAGCAGCTCGGGACAACAGAAACTAGCAAAAAAAAACACGATTAGCAAACTTCCAGGTGATGATAACTTAGGATGCAGCCGACACACACACACACACACACACTGCAAAACACGCTACCCTAACCAGAGCTGTGTGTGTGTAAAGGTTGGTTATGCCCTGCTTAGGATCTAACAGGCCTCAGTGTGTCCTTGCCTGTGGCTGTGAGAAGTAGAGCAAGACGGAAAGAGAGGGAGGGCGAGAGAGAGAGAGGTTGGCACAGAATGAAGGCGAGGGACACAGAGAGAAAGATGAAGAAAAAAAAAAAAGAAGTGAGATAAGGAGCAAGAGGTCAGGAGACGCCTCAGCTGTACATGTACATGTGTGCCTACGTGTGTGTGTGTATTTTTAACTCACAAACGCACCTTTTTGTCTCATTTTGCGCCTCTATTGGTGAATTAGTTTGTATTTGTGACTTTATATATATAATTGTGCACTTGGTCCAGGTTCAGGTAACCCCACAAAACCAAACCTCTTCGTTCATTTCAGTGAAACATCGGCAGATCTGCGTCCCCAAACCAGAGGCCTCCGGCAAAAAACAACAAAAACAACAACACAGGGTCGTCCTGCACAGAAAAACAAAGTTGCCTTGACTTAATGTAATGTGACATCTTTTGACAATGCACTGCCAGTCAGATACCTTCAAGCAGACATTGCTAGTAGATTACTTTATAACCTGAACAGGGAACGCTGGTTCGTCAAGGATGAATTGATTGATTTGATTAAAACAATAAACCTTTTAAACCCCGTAAACTTATTACTCAGACCACGCCTTTCCTGTGACGTACTTCTTCTTTTGGTCTAAACACACTGTAAGGATTGAGTCAGTTCTTCTGTGTTATTTCATTGAGGTGTGTAGCATTCAAGTGACAGCTAGAAGTGCGGTTAAGTGGTAAACTAAAAAAAGAAAGACATAAAAATATCACTTCAGGATTTTCAGTGCAGCTTTTAGTCGTATCTCAAGGTCCGCCTATGTAAACGGGCGCCACTCATGTCTGCTTACCGTGTCCGCTATATTCAAGCTGCCAGCCAGCTCTCAAAGCAGAGAACGATGCGTCCGGCTCATACAGCAGGAAGGTCATTTCCATCACGTCTGGCAGCTCTTGAACCTGCTTCATGCCGTCGTCACAGATGGTGCGTTCGCTGTTGTCACATTAAGTGTTGCATTGAATTCACAACAAGCATTGTCAGCGTTGATCTTAAGTCAGTGGATGATCATGTGTGTAGCACACTGTTAGTATGTAATATTTATTGTGTGTGTGTGTGTGTGTGTGTTCACGCTGCGTGCTTGCTGCTGTTCATGGTGTGATTTTCATACAAGCAGTTTCTTCCTCACCTTGTTTCCTGCAGTAAATGGTGCTTGTGTGCGTTCACTGTTTTCAGGAAATTCAAGTTTTTTGTTTTTTTTTTCAACCTGGACCTTATTTTCTCATCATTTTGGGTTTTAAGTGAATAATGGGGACAACTTTTTTTTGAGCAAAAGTACAATAAAGCGCATAGTAAATGGTCCATTGGTTTAATCCATTAAAACTGCTCATTTTATTCTTGTAATTTGGAAACGTGACTTTTATTTCATCTAGTAAATTACATCTCCTCTAAACTCTGACGGAAACTGACATGTAAACTTGTTGCCAACTAACCGCCACCACCCACGTGTTCATCCGCACACGCCGGTTTGTTTTCATGCACGAGGCCGACTTTCACCGCAGTCGGGTGTGTTTATAATAACAAGCTCAGCTCGTCGGTGGCAGAAACGAGCACTTTTACTGGACGTAATTTGGCCCAATTACCCCTAAAGATTTCCCAGTTTTCAAAATATTGTCTTATTCGTCTTAAGATAATTAAGCCTGTTCTGTTGCTTTTCTGCACCAGGACACCTTGTCATGTCTTACTGATAATTTATCTAGCAAATTTGCCTTTTGAGTAAATAACGCCGAAGGCCATCTTCTGGCTTAACAAGCTTAACTTTGTGAGTTAACTATGCAGCGATCTGTTCAAAATCAAAGGTGATGTGACACTGAATAATGGAGCCATCCTCTCTGAATGTCTGGCCGGGGTAAAGCAGAGAAAGGCCTGAGCATATTGTGAACCAAGATAGACGGAGGGTGACGAGGAGAGGTCGACGAGAACGAGAGGAGGAGGGCCTGTTGTGAGGAGTCAAGGAGGGGAGGAGGAGGAGGAGGAGGAGGGGAGAGAAAATGTGAAAGAGAGAAAATGGGCTTGAGTGGATGAAGGTGAGAAGAAGGGGGAGGAGAGGCTGGACAAAAAAACCCATCAAAGCAGGGTGATTTGATGAAGAGGAGGGGAGCAGCTGGGCAAAAAGAGGCAATACAGCAGAGAGACGTGAGCTGATGAAGGAATTACACTCATGCCACATGCTTCCTCCTCCTCCCTCCTCACCTTCACTTTATTTTCCTCTCCTCATCTCTTCTTTCTTCTCATTCATGCTTTCTCCAGAGCCGGCGCAGAGCTAAATTTAAAGCTCTTTTAGTCTTTTATCTATCTAACTCACCCTCCACTGTACCACCGTTACAACCACGCCCCACGGTGCCCAACAGCTGTGACGGATCCACCCGCCGAGTGTGCAGTTTTACCTCGGCTGCCATTGTTTCTGGTAGCAGCCGACACCCAAGGTGCCATCATGGCTGTCTGCGCTGGTCCAGATTCACCAGCTGCTGTCGATGTTGGTGCTGATATCGCTGTTATTGGCTGTCTGACAGTCCTGCTGTGCCATGTTGCAACAAGCTTCAGCACTTCATAAAAGCATAATGGAAATGTTTGCATATTTTAAGCACCACTGTGACTCTGTAAACCTCTGCTATTCAATCTGTGTTGTTTTTTTTCATAAAGTTTGATGGGAGATTTCTGTCACAGGCTGCTGGCAAAAAATCTTAGAAAAACCTTTAAATGTGCTATTTTTCGCTCTCAGGAAAGGATGATATGATATGACTAACTTAATATGCCGTATGTAGGAGTTGTTAAATGTTAGTGAAAGAAAAAGCACCTCGCAGGTCCTCCATAAACTGTACAATATCATAAATAGTCCAATGAAAGTCCATGAAACTGTTGTTGCCTTCATGAACGTCTTCTGAAGTGGAAAACACAGCATCCAGGTGTGTTTGGTTGTTAATACGGCAACAGGTTCGGAAATTTTGTGCTTTGCGACCACTGTGACGAGGACATAGATACGTTAGAAGGGGAAGGTGTGTGTGTGTGTGTGTGTGTGTGTGTGTGTGTGTGTGTGTGTGTGTGTGTGTCGTCCCTAATCTCTGTGTCGTGATTACTCTCTTTGTCTCGTGTGATATTGAATAACAAAGACGGTAATTTCAAGATGTCACTTTGATTTATAAAATGCCATAAAATTGCAAAGAAAGCCTCTGATCGTTTTCTAATGACCGAACAATTAAAAACAACATTAGTTGCAGCCTTCTGCTGACACATTTGGAGTAAAAATATTTCATAAATCACATTGAGTTTTTTGTGCTGTTTTTTTTTTCCTCATGAACACAGAAAACACTTGAAGGCACCATACGGCCCACGTCTTCCTGCTTTAATATTGCTCTGTCTGTCTCGCAGATTAAATTCAGGCCATAGGCAGATATTTGTCACTATTGCTGAGACAAAAAAAACACTTTTCACGCTCGTATCTCTGCGAGCCATTTATTCAAAGGGTTACGTAACAATAAATGTCTTTTGTAGCATGAGATTGGATGTGATCAGCAAGTCCAGATGTAGAACAGAGCTGCATGTTGGTGTGCAGATGGCAACGGGGGGAAAACACACACACACACACACACACGTATATATCCATATATTTATTCAGCTCATGAGTGACTTGCTCTTTTTCTCACCTCCTCACCAACATACCGCTGCTGTGCTCGTGCACCGTGACTCACCTTCCTCTTCGCTTTCTCTCAATTGTTTGCCCTCTTTCTTTCTTTTTTTTTTTTTTTTTTATCTTATCACATTCAATTCTTCTAGTTTAAGTTTTCAAGGTTTTTCAGCACTTTATTTCTTCCTCATTGCATATTAAGCACCCCAACTCTTTCTAAATGTTGCATCACTCCATGGATTTGATTAATAGGTAACACATCATGAACAAACACACACGCGCTACACAGTTATCTGTCATGCCTTCCTAACGAGGCAGCAGCCACCCACGTACCAATACGCATACTAGATAGCTTAGTATAACAACATCAAAAAAAATGAAGTGCCCACCCACCTACATACAGTCACACGCTCAAATAGCTCTCCTGCTGTGGGCAAAGGAGCCGATGCCAGGAATTGATCTTGATGAGCAATAGGTCCACACACACACACACACACACACACACACACACACACACACAAACATGTTCAGAGTTGTTTTTTTTTGCTGTTATGGAGGAATCACTTCTGCCTTCAGATTAAATATGAGTCACAGTTTTAGGAAAACACACACTGATAGACGCTTTTATATAAGAGAAAAACCACATACGGCATGTTCAGTGGGGCATATTGTACATATCGTCCACACACACACACACACACGTTGTTACATATCACCTGTAACCTACTTATGCCAGTGTACACCCACCCACTGTGTTTCTCTGACTCTTTCCTCCCACTCAAATTCAGACTGACACATACATTTAAACACACACACACACACACACACATGCTGGCAGACTGATGTGCTTATTCATCAATGCAAACATACATTTATGCACGGGAGACACAGTAGATGAAGTGCAGGCAGCAGCGTGTGTGTGTGTGTGTGTGTGCAAGTCATTTCCTGACACGAGTCAAATAGAGTTTAACTCTTAATTTAATGACTAAAAAAAAAGCTTCAAGTCACTCTGCATTAAACCACCATCTTTACATAAAGATAAAGAGTGTAATTCAGCTGTAGTTACCACCAGCGGATGTTGTATCTGCAGTACAGCGTCAGATATGTTGGTGAAAACTAAACATTTCACTCATACGTTCAGCGACTTTCTAAATGTGTCAGTTAACATTTTTTTATATCATGTTAAAATTCAGCCGGCGTTACGTTTCTAGCCAAAGGGGACGACGTTGGTGTAATATTGATAAAGAAGGAACCGATCTGATCCACTCGATAAATGTTAAACGTCTGCTATATTTCCCTTTAGGTTAATGTTAGATTTGATAAAAAAAATTAAATAAAAAATCAATGACATGTTTTTGAGCAGGCTCACAGCGACGACCCAGTTCTTCTTTCGATATTTGCTGTTTCGGCATTAAAAATGTATCACTTCCTGTATTTCAGAAAGATCCCGTCTGATACCAAAGTTCATAAATGTTGATGTGAAAGCTTTTCATTTACCTCGCTACAGCCAAGAAGGACATTTATATCATGTCTATGATGCTAGAGGAAAGATGATATCAGACCGCATCAAGAGGGAAGCGAGTGAGCTCCAACTTTGAGGAAAAATGTTGTTTTTTTTAAAATAAATAGTAGTGGTGAGAGAGAAGGAGGGAAACGGAGGCGCTAGACAGATGCAGAGGATGGAGAATGATGGCTCGCCAAAAGAAGAAAACAGCAAAAACAACTGCTTGAATGGAGAGAAGGTGGAGTAGGCAGGAGATGAGAGACAGAAGGAGATGATGGCCGTGCTTTTTGTTGGTGGACAGCTTGTGTGAAATGAGGGATTATTGGAGAACAAGGCAACAATTAGCCCCGCAGCACACTCAAATAAAACACACACATTTGCATGTGGTCTCAATGCGTGACGGTGACCCCCGTTGTATGAGCCTGCAGGTGACGCACCTCCAGAATAGATAATGGATTTATTAACATTTACCAAAACACACACACACACACACTTACACACATGTTAGACTCAGCCTGGCAGAATTATTAATAGATTCACTTGGAAATGCTGGCTGTCTCTCTCACACACACACACACACTCACACACACACACACACACACACACACACACACACCATGGAAAAGGGAAATGTCACGGTGGAGGAACAGAGACTGGCAGCGTTGGCAGTTGGCTTCATTTCACGTCTAATCTTCCCGAACAGAATATTCTGGTTAAACCGAACGTCTCTTTTATCATCCGGCGGAGCTTCAGTCGTCTCCCCCGTACAACTCATTTCTCGCTGTGCATTTAATTACAGCCCCGAACTTACAAAGCACTCCTCCTAGATTGCTACGAATGCTCCTGCATACTGAAACCAAAACAACAATAGCGGACGTTGACGGAAAGATTAGGACGACAGGAGGCCGACGTCCCGCCGAAGCCATTAGCTGATGAAGAGTAGTTTACTGTTACGTCGTTCTTTGTTGCTGTTGTTTATCCAAAGTGGCCTCGTGTGTCAAGGTGGGTCTATTATTGTTGTGAGGATAGATATTTCTGTGTCTTTGTAGGTCGCAGATGTCCGTCGAGATGTTTGCTAGCATGCAAATCTTCTTCTTCTTCTTGTGCTCCTTTGCACATTACCGCCATCTACTGTTGATTAGTGGAATAGCGTGAAATCGGGAGGATCGAGATCGTACTCGGCCCCGATCTCGACGCACATACCGGCACAACATAAAAAAAACGAAAGAGGGGACACACTCATAAAATCATTACTTCACAGTGCCACTAGTGACAGAAATAACCCCACAGGGCAACTTTAACTTAACGTAGACGTGTGTGTATATGTTATGTAGACATACAGACAGCTTAAGGTATATGATTATGACTGTAGGGACCTATAGATCAGGTATTGGTAGACGTTTTGGTAATATCAACGTGAGCTGACAGACAGACAGACTCTGGTTCTTGATGCAGACTTGATCAATACACACTATATTAAAAGCGACTGGATTAGTGCCCTGTTGCCCTGCTCTCCCGCTGCTCTTCCTCTGTTTTCTTCCTCCCTCCGTCCTTCCTGCTATCTCCCACACTTCCTCTCTCGCAGAGCTAACAGTAAAGCATTCATGCATATTGATCAGCCGAACTACAATGAGCGTGCTCCGCGTGTTTTCTTTGTTTAGCTCCCTCCCAATTGTTTAGTCATGAGCAGACTATCGCTATCAGTTTCTATAATGCGTGTCAGCGTCACCGTTTGGACAAATAAGCGATAAGATTTGAATCTGCAGCAAATGTAACTGGGGAGATTAATATGTTGGTGGTCTGCAGCTTGTGTCAACTCCGAACCCATCCCGAGGTTTCCCCGGGACTCTGATTTGATTTGACGATACCGAACAAGCTTGTATCAGAATACTAATATCGCCACAGTCGGGTTTTTAGTATTTTCACAGCTTGCTGGCTGCAGATTTCCTTGAATTTGCATATAGCCCCATTTTAAAAGAAACATCCTCCGGTATAACAGAAGCATTTAGACCGACGCTGTGTTCATGCATCAGGTGTCTTGTTTTCTCCTCACTGATCTGCTATATTGTCTATTCATTCCCATGTTAGTGGAGCGTTAGTCTGCTGCACCACTGTGGGCGAGGAAAGCCTCAGCCTCACTGGAGTCTCACTGCTGATGTGAGCGGCATGCTAATCATCTGTAAGAGGCTAGAAGGGCATCGCCTATACACACACACACACACACACACACACACATATATATATATATATATATATACTGTTCAATTTTGCTCCAACCCCATCTCCAGACTTAATACAATTTCTCTGTTCAATGATTGATGTTTTGGCCTCATCCCTCCCCCTCCTCGCTCCTTGCACGCCCCGCCTCCTCCGGCAGCTCATTGGCTGTCACAGCGCTGTCGGAGGCTCGTGGACGAGAAGCAGAGCCAGGCTGCAGAGCTTTGTGACTCATGCTGCTCTGCAGGCAGCTAACATAAAGGCAACCTCTGGTCTTCGGCTCTTGGTTGATCTATGCACGTATGCAGACCTTCGTCTTGTCAAGCTCTCGTTAATGTTTTTTGTTAGGACCTCGTAGGATCTTTTAAATCCTGTTCAGCCAATGAGCTCCATCCAAGATGTTACCCGTAAAAAACAAGTTGTCTAATTCGTAATGAGACTCCACTGATCTGTTTGGGGGTTTTTTTTGCCTCCAGCCACAACAGAATAAAATTAGTTTGACCTTTTTTTGTAGAAAGGACTGGATCCCCATTTCTACACATCCGTTAATGACTGTAGACTTTAATAAGTCGGAGGCGTTTAATGACTAAAAAGTGGACAAAAAACCAAAACCCACACCTTTTTCTACACGGTTAACAATATACGTGATCTATTCTACCCACAGCTAAGGCTCGTGGTGCGTTGTATTCATTCATCCTCTGATGAAATAATGCACATTGTGAGATCTGATTAATTATTTATGCAGTTTACATCTTGAGAGAGAAAATGATTCAGCACCAAACTGTTGATCCTTACAGGCTGCTTCTCTCTCAGCCGCGAGCTATTTTAAGACTGTTAGTGAGAAAGCAAATGCTTGTTGTTTTTGATGCCTGTGAGGGTCCGCACTACTAGATATTGTTGACTCTCTCTCTCTCTTTCTCTCTCTGTGTGTGTGTGTGTGTGTGTGTATTTGCAGGGTGTTTGTCTCATGTTTGCTCTGGATTTCATGCATCTAGATAATTCGTCTGAGCATATTTGTGCTTTGTCTCCCCTACATATGTATTTGTGTGGAAACCACCAAACATAATGAGGCCCTCTACACCAAAAATCCCCCCATGTGAGGTGTTAAGTCATATCACCTCTAAACTCAAAAACACACACACACACGCCCGCCCACACAAACACACACACACACACACAAAGATCAAAGTGTGAAGTTTACCGTCATCAGTATTGGATCGGCTGGTTTCAGCGGTTAAATGCTGTCTGTGTGTTTTGCCTCCAGGTTTGTATAGAAGCAATTCGAGCAGCAACGATTAGTCAATGATAGATAATGAATCAACAATTATTTTTTTTATAATTGAAGAATCGTTTCTCATTTATTTAAAGGAAAAATGCCAAATATTAGCTCTTAAATGTGAAGATTTTGGAACTTTTTATTATTATTATTATTATTTTTATTTACATGATGTTAAACTGAATATGTTGAACAAAACAAAAGAAATTATAACAACTATTTGTTCACCATTTTCTGACATTTTAGTGGCTAAAGATTATTTGAATAAGTAGCTTTTTATTATTTTTCCTCCTGCTAGATTTGAATGATAATTCAGTCTCATCCTTTACTGTTTTATAGTAGAAAAGCATCATAAATAATCAAAATATGATCATTTTGTCCAGTTTAGGTTGTTGCTTTTAACCTCCGTTTGATGTATATCGATATTGGTAAATTATTCTTATTGATATACTGATATCAGCCCAGTTCCTACCTGCCACTAACGAATACATGAATGAATGAATGAAAAAGTGAATCTCAGCTTCAATCTTCAGTCAAGATTTCAGTTTCAGTTTTCAGCATTTTTTTTAACTGATTTATGTTTTTATTTTCATTGTTTAGGAATGACTCACCTTGATTATTATTAGATCTGTTTTTCTTTTAATTTCAAAAACATTTGGATTAAATCAGAATAAATAGAAAGCATTGTTTCTGTGTGTGTGTGTGTGTATGTGTGTGTGTCGGGAACAGACTAATCCATGTAATGGAATCATAATGAGTTTGGAGGAGAGAAGCAGGGGGAAGCCAATAAAGAAGGAGGGTTTCTGCCATTGATCACAGAGAGGAGAAGAGTCGGAGCGGTTATGTGAAGGAGGGAGGACAGTGAAGGAGGAGAAACATCAGGGGAATAATTAAAAACCACAAGAGCAGAGAAAAAAAAGGATCAAGGACGCGTAAATGTAAGACGACAGGTGATGGAGGAAGGAAGAGGAGGACATTTACATATTCAGATACAGCCTCACACTTAATCTGCTGAAGTCACTTTACAGGACATTTCTGACATTTTTAATTCTTAAATTTCATATTCATGGCCATTGTGGGGAAATCATGGCTTTTTTTTTTGGGTGGTGTTGTTGTTGAGCCATCTGAGTTGAAATAAGTAGTTCCTCCACAGGATATTAAATGTGGAAATATCTTGTAAACGAGCCAACGAACGTCCAGTGTTGCTCAACAAAATGCATCGTGTGCATCTTTGATTTCTAACAGACGTGTCGAATGCGTTTCTCTCCTCATTTAACATCTGCAAAGACAAATCTTTAAAAAGAAATGAAGGCGCGAAGCGTCGTTTACGTCTATGTTTACTGTCTTATGGTGCTAATAGTTGGGGTGGTGATTCTCCCAGTATAGTTTTCTGTCCACCTCGTCTACTTTCACCTGTCCGGGATCCTCGTCGGGACGCAAAGCAAGAGTGTACGAACAAAGTAGGTCACCGAGGTGTCTTCAAGATACGGAGGCCTTGAAAAGAAAACAGGGATAAGTTAAAAAAGCAACATATAGAGAGATAATTCACTTTTTGACTCAGTTGTAACTGGTGTAACTTGCTCTTTCTCTTTGGTATTGTGTGTGTGTGTGTGTGTGTGAGGCTACTACATTGAGCGTTTTTGATGGATGTGCTGCCTTTGTTTCTGCAGAGATTGGCCTTTACAGAATATCACAGGTCAAACTTCCCACAGACATTATCGAAGCGTTCTCCACCTCCTCACACCCACACGTGCCTTCTTCTTCTTCTTCTTCTCTAAACAAATAAACACATGAAAAGCAGCGACGGCTGGGAAAACAACACAAGGTGATATCAGCCACAAGGAGCATTAAACATTTATTTAACAGCGGTGAGTCAGACTACGTGCACATTCACACGCTGTGAGGTCTTCTCCCATCGGTTTCATAGAGCTGTGAAGACTTTCTATGACACACACACACACACACACACACACCCTGCAGACAGAGAGAAAAGGCAGCAAAAATAATGCATCACGTTTCCATTGTCACCCATTGGTTTTGTGAAGGGACTTTTTGTCCAAGGTGGTTGGGATGAGACATCAGTTTGTAGATATGAAACTACTGTGTTATGAGGAAAAATGTCGTTTCACAACAGAAGCTGTGTGTTTTTTTTCCATCTATGAGGTTTCAACTTCCACATCGGCCTTTAAAATTCACTTGTGGCGGTTGAGGCTCGATCCATGTTGATACTACAGTGGAAACAGCAGAGAAAAAAACGGGCACGTCTGTGTTTTTTATTGATCGTGTGATGTTAAGCGTACCGTAATTGGAAAGCTGCCACTTTGACCGTGCGTTTGTCTTACAAAACAGTCGGGGGGGAGAGCACATTACTCCACAAGGTATTGACTTTCATATGTTTAAAAGGCGTCTGCTGAGTCTTTACAGTCTGTTAATTACTCTATAGGATCCAGACGGGCGGAGCTGTCACCAAATTTTTGACAACGACAGAAAAGCCAGTCTAGTCGGCTTCTGAGTAATTACTTTACACCTCTTACTAAAGTGAGCGTCCCGCCCAGATACAGCGTGAAGCCTGGAGTTAAGGATATAGATATATATATATATATATATATATATAACATATATCTTGTATTTAGACTCGCAGCTCATCTTTCCAAACTTTTAATTATACAGCGCTTCAACATACAGTGCTGTTAATCCAAAGAAGAGAAGAAGATGAAATGTAATTAAAGCTAAAAATAAAAAAACACACAACCCCATGCAGCACATGACAGGTCTCCTATTTAATTTAATTATATGCTGCGTTTCCACTTCACTTCTGCTTCTAATAGACCTGCTGAAATTATGGCTGTCAACCTTTCCCACGTTCACATTTTAATGCAAGAACCTAAAGAGAATTTAAGTCCTATTGAGAGTTATTATGCATCACAGCCTGTAATTATAACCGAGCCGCTGCAGCGAAGAAAGCAGGTTTGTCATTATTTGTGTAAGAAGAAGAAAAACAAATATGCATGCATGCTGCCGTGCTGCGTCGGCGTTGTATCCTATAGATGCTTTCTCTCTAAATCTATTATCTTCTGGTCGTGTAGAGACCGATGACGGCGTGCAGCGGCTGTCGAGGTGGAGCGACAGGCTGAGAAGTCGATCAGAGAGGAAGCGTTTCGCGGCAGGCGGACTGTTTTGACCTTTACCGTGTGATTTCTCCCCCTCGTCATCTGTGAGAGAAGTCAGAAACAATCATATAAACAGCAGCAAAGCAGCACAGCCGTTTATTTCCTTCATATTTTTCTGGTTTCTACTTATTAAAAGCTTTTTTCTTTCTATGTGTTGGTATTAATGCTTTTACTGTGAGCTGCTTTCCTTTGTAAAGATGATCTTTAACCTGACGGTGTATAAAAAAACCTGCTTTAATTGCAGTCTAGTGTTTCAAGCGAGTACAGAAGTAGCCGTAGCAGAAACCCCACCGGGACTCGCATCCATTAACTGAGCAACAATAAAGCACCGCTCGGCTATTTACTGTAAGTTCATCTCGAGGGAAGATGTGTTTGGAGTTTGCTCATCTGTTCACATCATGCGAGCGGTTTGATTAAGAGAGCAGTTTGCTGCTGCAGTGGATCTAAAGGCTGCAGTTTAACGCAGCCGAGGAGCCGCTGTGTTACATGCAGAAAGATCAGATCCCACAGCTACAGGTGAACGATGATTTTACCGCCTCGTCTGCTTTGTGATTGATCACTTAATAAACGAATAAACATTCATATCTCCAAAAACATTTCGATTTATGACCAGTCTGACAAGAGATGCAGTCCAGGAAACCAAACAAATGGCAGATTTTAAAGTGCATCTGTTTCCCCCCCTGCCTGCCTTGTGGCTTACCTCACCTACCTCAGGGTCCTCAACCCCGCCCTGAATCGCCCCCCCCCCCCCCGGCACTCAGATCCAGCAGGTGTAAGCAGAAGCTGCACTTAGCTGCTCTTTCTATCTGAGATAAACATTGATTTGCTTTTATTCGTAGGTTTTAGCCTCTCCTCGCCTCTTTGATCGTAATGCAGAAAGCTTTTTTTTTTTCTCTTTTTTTTCTGTGTTTGTCGCCAACTTGCATTCAGCAGTCGGGGTCACTTCACCGCTTCAGCGGGACTTTGCTTCTGGGATGCGGGAGCTGAAAATAAGATGAAAGGCGGTAAATGAGGCGGATTTGGATGAAGGCCTGAGTGGGATGAGAGCTGGCTGCCTTTAATCTTTATAGTGACATCTCCAAATAGTTTGTTTTTGTCCAACAAATGCTTTTAAAAGATATTTAATTTACTCTTATAGAAAACAGAAGAGAATCAAAACTTCAATTCAGCAAAAAAAAAAATTGAATCGTTTCGCTTACTTTTCAAGCTTCTCAAATGTGATGATTTGCAGTTTCTTTGTGCCATATGACATATGATAAATTAAATATTTTAATATCGTAAGGTTTCAGACTGTTTGAAGGCATCACTGTGGGACATTGACTAAGTTGATTAACTGATTTAACGATAGGTAGATTAATATCGATAATGAAAATAATCATTCCTAGTTGGAAACCAGCAAACGTTTGACATATTTTGCCTCATAAATGATTAATTAAAATTGGTTCGATTAACTTTTTTTGTGGACTTTTTATTTAAGGGAACATCTGGGACTTTCTGGACTTTCCACCGTTGTATTTACATTTTTGACATAATGGAAAATTTCCTCTCCTCATTTAAACTGCCCCAGAAAAAAAAGGCAACTTGTCAGACAGTTCCTGTCTTTCATCACATTGTGTCATCCTCTGTCGTCTGCTGATGACTCCCTTCATTTTCATGTCTCCTGCTCCCTCCCTCTCTCTCCTCTTTTCTCTTTGTCTTGCTGCTTTCCTCCTCTCTGTATTCACTGCTACGTCCACATCTCCCTCTTCCTCCTCCTCCTCTTTTCTTCCTCTCATCCTTTATCATCCTTTGTCTGTCTTTTACCTTTTTTTTCTGCATAAACATTCTTTGACATAATATTCTACCTGTCTGTATTTTTCCTTTTGCCGGCCCTGCCAGGTCTATTTTAGTGGTTTACTTTCTGCCTCTAAAGCCCTGGAGATGAATTATTGATCAGACTGACCGCTGGCTGCACAGCTGCTGTTTGGGGTGTGTGTGTGTGTGTGTGTGCGTGTGTGTGTGTGGACGTAAACCCATTTTCAAGCCACAAAACACAGAACTGCTCTTGTTGTTCTTGTTGCTTCATTTGACGGTTCTCATGAGAGACAGAAAGTAAATATTTGAACAGGAAGGAGATTTTTATTTATTTATGTATTTATTTATTTATTTATGTATTTTACATCTATATCTTCATGCATACATTTGGTCCATCTTAACCCCTTTTGTTTCCTGTTAACATCGAGTGTTCCCACCTTCACTTATATAGATTAAATTATAGATTCCTGCAGCAGTCGCTGGTACATAATGTTGCTTTATTTACCACTATATAGCAGGTAGTGTTGCTAGTTTAAAGCCAATATCGTGTTTTTATTTATTTTTTTCTTTTGTTCAAAGTATATTTTCTATAATGTTAATGGAGGTCGACACTTGGTCCACCTCTGCTGCAGGTTAAAGGGTTGTTTTACTATATTTCAACTAACGGAAAGCTTTAAAAACTACAGGACGGTTTCTCGAACCTCGAACCCCTCGGTTACACTGTTTGACGTTGCATTCACTGACCTTTGTCAGCTTCTCATCCATTTTACACTTTCCAGGCTGAACTAATGTTCATCAGAGGGAATTAGCGAGATAAGGAGCACAAAAATCAGAGCGATTTTCTGAGCTCTGCAGGGAATAAACGGACCATTTGATGAATTGTTGATCATCTCTGGATACGAGACGTCTTCTAATCTCAGTTTTGATCTGTGTGTGTGTTTTCTACAGGCTCTTCAACCTGACTCTGAAGAAGCTGATCATGCTGAAGGAGCTGGATAAAGACCTCACCTCTGTGGTCATCGCCGTCAAACTGCAGGTATGACACGTCTCTATAAAACCAGACAACAAAACAGCCGAGGAAACGTTCACAATCACAATATAACTTACATGACATTAAATGGACACAAACATTAACGTAGAGATGCGTAAAATCCTGAATTTAAAGATGACAAAAAAAGTCAGAATCAGAGACGCTCCCAGCTCTCTTTCTTCACGCGTGTTGGTATCACATGTTGAACGCTGTTACAGTTGGACAGCCTGTATATGAAGTATAATCTCCAGAAGTACTTTAGTCTAATATGATGCCTTCAAACACAACTAGAATCACTTAACTATTAATCCACGTTTAATTTAAATGTTTATTCTGTTGTGCTTACTTTCCTTTTCTTTGTGTACTTCTGCTTCTGTCTCTTGTTTGTTTTGGCTCAGTAAACACTTTAAGTCACTTCCACTTTCACAACACGCTTTCAGATATTTAAATTCTATTTAAATGTGTCTATTTATAATAGCAGTAAATTTTTTTCCAGTTTCTGTTTCATGTCTCCTTTTCGCTTCTCCACTCTTCATCTTGTTTTCTCTCTTTCCTCTCCTTTCTGTGCCTCCTTTGCTCCCACGCTCCTCTCCCTGCATGCGGTTGATGAGAGCTCATTGTTAGCTGCTAATAGTAACCTCCCCCTCGCAATCTTTCCGTGTTTACCTTCTTCTTCCCTTCCCTGCTCTCACAAGTTCTCTCTTTTGTCTTTTTTTTCCCTCTCCGTCTCCTCCTCAGGGCTCCAAGAGGATCCTGCGCTCCAATGAGATCCTGCTGTCATCAGCAGGGCTGACGGAGACCGACCTGCAGCTCACTTTCTCCCTGCAGGTAAAGACGGCTTCAGACAGGTTAGATGCCTCTCGGGGGAAAACCTTGTTGTGGTTTCTGCTTTTTGTTTAAACAAAAGCAGCAATCCGAAAAACTCCTGTTAGTCCTAAAAGTTTACAGACGTGCATCAAAGGAAAATCCACCCTCAAACTCTCTTAAACCTAGAAGTAAAAATTAGATAACTGTAAAGATGCATATGTGTGCACAAGCTGCCAATATTATCAGCTGATGTTAGTTTGTCATGGATATATTAATATCAGCGTATGCGTCTGCTAATTAATACAGAAACACCAATGATTCAGTGTATTAGCAGTTAATTCAAAACAGTGTCAATATTTGTTAGTTTGTCCACCAGAGAGACTGTGAAGTTTCCCCAATTTATCTTTCTCTCACATATGTGCCTCAGTTGGGCTCTACATGAAATATTTAGTAGGTTAACCACTAAAAAATGCTTTACTTCTTAAAACACAGCCAGATATGGTGCAAAAACAGCCAAATATGGTGCAGAAAGTCAAATATGGTACAAAAACAGCCAAATATGGTGCAAAAACAGTCAAATATGGTGCAAAAACAGCCAAATATGGTGCAGAAACAGTCAAATATGGTGCAAAAACAGCCAAATATGGTGCAGAAAGTCAAATATGGTACAAAAACAGCCAAATATGGTGAAAAAACAGCCAAATATGGTGCAAAAACAGTCAAATATGGTGCAAAAACACCTACATATGGTGCAAAAACAGTCAAATATGGTGCAAAAACAGTCAAATATGGTGCAGAAACAGTCAAATATGGTGCAGAAACAGCCCTCGGCGTTAGCATAAAGACAGATATCAAGTCAGTCATTTTTTAGGTCTACTCGTCTCGTGCAATGTTGTGGTGCAACGGACGACAAAGCCGACTTCATTTTGGGCCACAATAATGAGACAAGAATCCCGGTGGGACGTTTTCTAATTAGTTATAATGAAAACACTCAAAATATGTCATAGCATGTTCCCAGTGTCATCAAAGTTTTCGCTTGCTGGATTCATTTTTCCAACTTTGTTTAGTGTGTGAAATGTTTAGTGTGCATCCATCAGTGTACATCACATACTGTACAGTCACATGTAACACTCACTATGTGCATTCACACAGAAGCAGTTAATGTAATTCCCAGCAGGCTTTTCTTCTGCTCTAAATCATCCTTCTCCATTTTTCCATGTTTCTGAATTGCTGCTAAAAGGTCAGGAAGTTTCTCTCTGCATCGTTATACGTTTTACATTAAACTTTCTACAGCGATGAAGCCTATTAAAAACCGAGCAGAACGGCGATTTCACGGCTTTTGAACACCGTTAACAGGAGTCGGGTGGTGGTGACGGTGAGATCCTTAACGGCGGGTTATGTCACTTCATGACACCAAAGACGAGCCAGTTACATCATCTAGAAAGTCACTCTCCAGTCAGCTGTGCACGTTTGCTTATTTATTATTTACGTGTCTTTGTGTCCGCAGTACCCACACTTCCTGAAGAGGGACGCCAACAAGCTTCAGATCATGCTGCAGCGACGGAAGAGATACAAGAACCGCACCATCCTGGGCTACAAGACGCTGGCGCTGGGACTCATCAACATGGCGGAGGTATCACATCTCCATTCGAACCCTCAAGATCATTAAAGAAAGACTCACGCGGTTATTTGTCATCAGTCAGGGATGATGTTTCAGGTGTCATCACATGACTTTTTATGTGTCTTTCCCTGCTCTGTTTGAAGAGAAACAGGGAAAACTCGCTCGGATCATGTGATGGCGCCTGAACAAATTCTAATTCGTGACCTTTTTCTTTCCTTCAAATGTTCCTCTTGTTTTGCAACTTTGACATATCGTTGCTTTTTGTGATTTTTCTGTCGTTTCTATAATGTCACGCCCAAAAATAAGGGCCTTCATAAAGTACCAGTTTAAGATAAATACATGTTCTGGACTGTAAATTATGCAAATATATTCTAGTAGGGCCCCAGAATATAAATATAGACCCAGAAATGTGCAGAACATCTGCAGAACTAACTCTTAACCCAGACTTCACTCACAAACCCACACACACCTCATCCATTCATATGATGAACGTAATGTTTTCTGAATAGACTCATTAATGGTTATAGAGGATAAAGTTTGAGCTCCTCCTGCAGCAGCAGATGGGGGTTAAGCTGGTCGTTTGAGTCAGCGGAGTCGCGTCCTCTTCGACCTGACAAACGTCCCCTGCTGATCTGAGCTGTTGACCCAACACGCCACCAGTTAAAGGCTCATTTCCCTAAACGTCCAGCCCGTCTGCCTTCTGCTTCAATCCAATCCGAGTCTAACTTCATTTCACGGTGTCATCTCAAAGCTGTTTCCTAATTTAATACGAGCTGCGGTCGATCCGCTCTCATGTGTGTTATGACGCTGCCTTTCTCACAGATCTATTCTTCCGTATTGTCTGTAATCACCGGGCAACTCATCTCGCGTTAACCTTCACTTTCACCTTCATCTCGACTCAAATGGAGCACTTTTAAAATCGAACTCAGACTTCGATCTTTAGCCCCGCCGTTTTCTCTCCTCGGCCAACGTAAATGTCGACATAAATCAACTTTTACCAAAAGCTCCTCGCGTTCTCCGTCTCTCTCTTTAATATGAAAGCCTTTGTAAAAGGGTCGTGATTTATGACGCGTGTCTGCAAGTCAAGTCAAGAGTTATTTACAGTATGAAACACCTTGAACAGACTTAAACACAAACTTAATCAAGAAGATGCTGAGGTGAACCTTTAGCCAGTCCTGATGGAAAAGGCTTCTATTTAATCTAAAGTAGCGTCTTCAGAGATGCCCGCCGGCTCTCTGCGGGTAAATATTAAGTCAAGTTTTATTCATGAAGCTCTTTGAACAGACAGGTTTGCTTCACAGAGGGCAGAGGACACAAATGCAGGCTCCTACGCGTAATAGGTTCAAAGTAATTTTCTTTCACAGCCGCTGTGACAAATTCTGCAGCTTTTCCCCTGTGTGTCACACTCAGGCTTTCTGTTCGTACATTTCCATCCAAAATCACAAAGAAACGTGGCGTTGATAAGAGCAGTGCTTCTGTAGTATGACCAGGATCAGATTTAAAGTCGCCCTCCACTTGTGTTTTGAGCTCTAAGCTTTTGTCATTCGTTTTTGTGCTCATGCTTTTATGATTTCACTCTGCTTCGCAACAGAAGGTGAAAATAATCGAGCTTAAATGCTGCAATTATCCGTTTGATAAAAGTAAAGTTGAATCAGTGAGTTTAGTTAAAGTCGACCAGTGTGCGTGCTTCATTGTGTGTTCGTGATGATTTTTGCCTCGTCAAATCTGCATAATTAGTCTCCTGAATGGAAAATAGTTAAAATTAGCTGCCGCGGGAAGCTTTTCGAAAGCTTCTGGCAGCGTTTTGAAGCATCTGAAACGGGCTCGCTGAACCTCAGCCAAGTGTCTGTCTTTAAAGTGTGGCTAAGACTGTCTCCATAATAAGCTGCACAGACTTCATTACCTCCCCTGTGTGACCAGACTGCTGAGCGAGGCTGGATGTCACTCATACACACACACACACACACACACACACGCTGCAGACGCAGGGAGAAATGATGTTTGTGTCTCACATGTTCACATTTCCTCTTTTTTTTGTGTCTGTGTTTAGTTTTGTTATAATCCCTCACTGCTATTTTTGTTTTATCTTCTCCGTCCTCCTCCTCTTTTTTTTCTTTTTTCTTCCGTCTCCTCAGCCCATTATCGTCCTCTTCTAGACATCTACTGCATGTCTGTCCTCATTTCTTCTCTGGCTGCTGTCTCTCTGTATTTCTCTCTGTCTGCTCAACCTTTTTATTTCAGTCTCTTTCCTCTTTCCTTTAATGCTGTTTAAATCATGTGATGTTTTTCCTCCTCCAAAAACAGTCGCTTTTTGGAGCTTGTCGGGATTTTAGGGGCACAAAAGTGTGTCACTCTCCTTTAAAACTATAAGAGATAATAATGTGATATGAGATTAGATGTTGTTATTATATGACTAAACAATGAAATAACCATAAACATGAGACTTCAGACAACCTGATTTCATGAGCGTTGTTTTTTGTTTTTTTTCCTCCTTCCAGGTGATGCAGCACCCCAGCGAGGGAGCCCAGGTCCTGGGGCTCCACAGCCAGCTGAAAGACGCCTCGGTGCCCGTCGCCGAGATCAGAGTCTACTCCCTGTCCAGCCAGCCGATCGACCACGAGGGACCCAAGGCGAAGATGTCCGGTGAGGACAAGTTCTTCCTCTTGAGTCTTTCCTCTCTCTCTCTCTGTCCATATTCTTTAATTCTCTTCTCGTCTCCAGATCGTTCTCCGGACATCGACAACTACTCTGAAGAAGAGGAAGAGAGCTACTCGTCAGAACAGGAGGGCAGCGACGACCCCATCCACGGACAGGTGTGTCCTATATCAGTGTTCAGGTAGAAGTGTAAACAAGTGTCTTATCACATTTGACCTTAATAAGCCCTGCTGTATAACGTACCAGCATTTTACTATATCATAAATAATATCTCATCTACTTTACATTATTTCTATTTATTTGAGTTATTAGAGCCTGGAGAAACACGATCATAAACATAAATATTTTTGTTTACTGTGTCACCTTCTCTCTCTCTCTCGGCTTATGAGAGAGAGAGAGAAGGTGTGTGACGGCTCTCATCGGTGCGTGAGACGAGTGAAAAGAGGCAAACAGACATCATATAGAGATAAGAGGGCGGCAACAAGGCTTTGGATTGAAAAGACTGAAAGGAGGGATGGAGGGAAGCTGAGCGTCAGGGCGCGGTGATGCAGGAGGGGGCAGAGATCGACATATTTGACCTGAAACATCATCAAAATGTTGTTTAACGACGATGTAAAGTGTCGTTAGACTTGAAATATGCAGGCGGATCTTAACTTGGATGTAAAATAACACGTGTAACGTTTACTTTATGAGCAGATAATGTCGGTTCGGTTGCTTTATTGGATATTTTTCTCTCATTCAACTGAATTGAACTGGCGTATTTCTCCGAGATAAAGTCGTACTTATGTTTACAGAATATTGAAACAGATATTTTGTTCCCCTGAAACTTTCTCCTGTTTCCATTATTGGACTGATTGCTTTTGATTGGATGGCGCTACCAATGTTTCCTAGCAACTGATTTACATGTTGCTAAGATCTTCATCAGCTGAGACGTTCCTGGTTTTTAATGACGGAACCAAATAAACATGAAGTCGTGTGTAATTTTGCATCGTGTGTCTTTCTTCTCTCTGTCTCTAAAAGTATCTATATGACGAAGAAGAGGAGGTGAGGAAGAAGAAGCCGAGGCGTAAGCTCCCCTCCAACGCTGCCATCACCAGGGTAAGAAAAACACCTCCCTCGCCTCACCCACCCCTCCACCCTCCTTCTCTCTATCTCTCAGGTTTTGTACCTGCTTGCTTTTGTCTGTAAAGCAATTTTGTTTTGTGAAAAAGCCTTTTCAGATAAATGTGAATTGGCTGGACACCCCACCCCCACCCCCCGTCTTCCTCTGCCTCCTGCCTCACCTCAATCAACCTCCTCATCCTCCCCCTCCTCCGCTTTTTCTATAAATCCATTTTCTCCCTTTTCATTCTCAACACTTTTAATAATGAAAAGTAATTCAGGCCAATTTTCTGTGAGGAAAACATTGAGACAAATCACCACAAGCACCCGAAAAAACACACACACACACACACACGATGAAAGATGCTTTTCTTTGCCTGATAAGGTAAAAATATACCAAAGTATGTCCCCATCTGTTGAAAACACTGTTGGGTGGGGACAGTAAATCACTTATAAAGTAGTTTACAACAAGAATAACCCAGAAAGCTTCTGTTTCCCAAAGCTCAAATGTTTTATTTTAATCCCAACAAACAGTTTATGACTAAAGACACCAGAAAATATGCACTTTTAGCATTTTATTCTTAAAAAAAACCCTCATTTGATTATTATCAAAGTAGTAAATTAAAACTAGATCAACCGTCATCTGTACTTATTCCCCCAATAACACACTCGCTCTCACTTATTCCAGTTTAATAACACGAGCTGCAGTCACACCTCAGCCTGCGGGGAAATATCTGCTTTGGGTAACACCTTTTCTTTCTGTGGCAAACAGAAATATGTCGCATATCCATTAACCCGCTGTTGTCTTTGAGGCATCAAGCATATAAAAAGATATACGCTACAGAAATTACACTACGTCATCTCGTTCTGCATCACACACATCTCTCTCTCTCTCTCTCTCTCTCTCTCTCTCTCTCCCTCACAAACACACACACACACACACACACACACACACACCATCTCCTGAGTGTCTCATTTCTTTTTTTTCCTATTTTCTATTTCCGCAGCAACCAAACATCAAGCAGAAGTTTGTGGCCTTGCTGAAAAGGTTTAAAGTCACTGATGAGGTACGAGCATTTTTTCCCCTCATGATATCACTTACATCATCTATTACATCCTCACCTTCACTTCGTGTGTGTGTGTGTGTGTGTGTGTGTGTGTGTGTGTGTGTGTGTGTGTGTGTGTGTGTGTGTGTGTGTGTGTGTGTGTGTGTGTGTGTGTGTGTGTGTGTGTGTGTGTGTGTGTGTGTGTGTGTGTGTGTGTGTGTGTGTTGCGGCAGAACAACTGAGATTCAGATGACGGCTAAAAAAAAACCCAACCTCCATTACAGATTAAAATAGAGCAGATGTTTAATGTGTTTAT
Organism: Pampus argenteus; assembly: GCA_036937835.1. Lineage (NCBI taxonomy): Eukaryota > Metazoa > Chordata > Actinopteri > Scombriformes > Stromateidae > Pampus > Pampus argenteus. Next base: position 3,522,660 of record CM072860.1, read on the forward strand.
GTGCTTGTGGAGTGACTCCATCAAGCAAGATGTTTGTGTTTGTTGTTTGTCACATTGCTCACATGTTTGTGTGTGTGTGTGTGTGAGTTTCTCTTTGTTTTAATGTAATCTTGTATTAAGTGTTTGTGTGGGTGCTTTTTTTTTCTTCACGGTGGAGTTTTACACACGAACATTTGCCTTCATGATTCATCATTTTAACATCCAGAAATGAGATTACTTCTACCGTAACTACCGCTATAATATATTAATGTAAGGAATCCACATTTAATATTCCTAAGAGGAATGAGTGTATGATCGTAGTGACGTTATCTTACAGCTGCACACAGTGAGGTCGGCAGATTTTAAATTGAACAAAGATAAGGAGCAGATTAGTGCTGGAGCTGCGTTCGGTATCACCGTCGGGATCTTCCCTGGTACTAGATTCAGTTCAGCTCACATTTCTTATGTGTCTGTTGGTCACTTGTCTCCTCTCTGTCTCGTCCAGGTGGGTTTCGGCCTGGAGCACGTGTCCAGGGAGCAGATCCAGGAGGTGGAGGAGGATCTGGACGAGCTCTACGACAGTCTGGAGATGTACAATCCCAGTGACAGCGGGCCAGAGATGGAGGAGACCGACAGCATCCTCAGCACACCCAAACCTAAACTAAGGTAACGGGCATAGATGTGATAACACACACACAGACATATGTGCCACAATGAGAAGGGCAGACGCTTGACAATTCAGAGCGCCATCTGTTGGTGAAAGCTGTGTATTGTTGTCACGCAGAGAGAGAGAGAAATGCAGGATTGATGGGATTTGTTGTGAAGTTTTCCTCTGTTTCTTTCTTCGTGTGTCCAGGCCGTTCTTCGAGGGGATGTCTCAGTCCAGCTCCCAGACGGAGATCGGCAGTCTGAACAGCAAAGGCAGTTTGGGCCGAGACACTTTCAGTCCTGTGAGTTTCCTTAGTGGAGCAGCAATCCAATAATCCATAAATAGTCCTAATCTGACTGAACTGAATGGCTTTCACTGGATGCTATATTCAAATGCCGCCGTCTGCTTCCATAGAAATGCTGAAATGAGCCTTTAGTGTTGTGACACACGTCCTAAAACATGTTTGAAAAAGGCTGCTTTCATTTTAAGAAAAGGCTTTTAATCCAATTTATTAGTATGAAGTAAATGAAATGAAACGTACTGGAGAAAAGTCATGTTTTGTACATTACTGCTGTTTTTTTAAGATTGGTTATGATGTTTTGTTGCCTAAAGCTAAAGCATAATGACTTCTGTTCCCTTTTTTATTTACTCAATATTGAGTCTCATTAAGCGTGTAGACTGACTGCTGCTCCCTCCTCTTCCCAGCAGGGGGAGCAGCCTCCTCTGGAGAAGATGAAACCCTCCCGCAGCCGCAACCTGGAGGAGGCCCTGTCTGAAACCGACACACTGGTACGAATGATTAAAAGTGTGTCAGGATCTATCTCAACGTCGCTCTAAAGGAGACGGACTGAGAGACGAGAAGAAAAAAGGAGAAACAAAAAGCGATGACGCGTCAGGGAAGATTTTAGGAGTGTTTCTTTGACAGTTTGTCTTTGTGTGCAGGAGCTAACGGATCAGGAGCTGTTTGCCGAGGTGGGCCCCTGCATCACGGTGTCGGTGGCAGAGAAACCCCGTACACCCCTGAAGAGCAGCAGAAGTGAAACCCAGTCCATGCCATCACCAAGGTAACATATTCACTCAAAATAAAACCAGATATTTTATTGACTAATTCATTCATCCATGCGTGTCTTTTTTATTTATTCAGGCGTAAGTCTTGGGGGCCAAGCTCTTATTGTCGTCGTGTTTCAGCTCTGCCGCCCCCTGAAAATCTTTTTGCTGACAGGTGATGTACAGGTGTAGTCTGTGAACCTGTGACATCACTGTTGAAGTGTGGTTACAGGTGCACAGCGGTGGAAGAACAACTGCGATTGTTAAGCTAAAAGTAGCCATAACACAGCATAAAAACGCTGCTTTACAAGTAAAAGCCCTGCAGCAAAACTGTACTAAATTTCAGTACTTGAGTAAATGTACTTCCAGTCCACCGCTGCAGGTGCAACCACACCCATCAGTGATCACTGGGTCCGGTATGACCAGTAGCTTAGAGCGGCTAATGCTAGCAAGCATTAGGTAGATATTGCTGTGCGCTTTTTTTTTTTTGGAAGTTGGTGGCGACCAAAACGGAGCTAAAAGAAATTAATTGCGTTGTTGTCTTGTAGTTGCCAAGTTTGGCCACAAGGGGTCGCTGTTCGACAAAAGTTACATTGCCTCGCTTTAAAAAAAAACAAACTTTTGGAGGTAAACAATGTTTCTCCAGAGTCTGTTTTTAAATACGTTGTCCTATTTTTTCCCCCCCAGATTGGACGGAGCTCACACCCCGAGACAGAAACGCAGCAGCACTCCCATGAAGGAGAGACAGCTGTCCAAACCTCTGAGTGAACGGACCAACAGCTCAGACTCCGAGAGATCCCCGGAGCTGGGACACAGCACGCCGGTACGAGTCAGAAACACACTTACCTTCTTTCTTATCATAAACTATAGCATCCTTTTAATAAAGTATACAGAAATAAATCAGCAGAGAATTTAACGACGCATAAAACCAAGCTGTCTTTGTTCTCTGTCCTCCTCTACTGGCTCCCTTCTTAAAAACACACGTTCCCTGATAATCTATGACTGGCCTGGAGCTCAGACATAAATTATGTATGTCCCAGTGAGTCATCTGAAAAGTAAAGGCGTTGCTGTCGGGGTGATTATGTACTTGTGCAGGTCCTGAGGAAGGCGGTGTACGACCAGCTGAACCAGATCTTGTTGTCGGACGCTGCGCTCCCAGAGAGCCTCATATTGGTGAATGGCACCGACTGGCAGGGACAGGTGAGGCTGTGCGTGGAAAGTCAGCAGCGTTTTGTCCACATGTAACGTTTTTCATTGTAACATAATTGATGTTAATGTGATTGTGCGCCGCAGTATGTCGCAGAGCAGCTGCAGGTACAGAGACACCCGGTGGTCTGCACGTGTTCGTCGGCTGAAATCCAGGCGGTGCTGTCGGCTGTGCTCACCCGGATCCAGAAATTGTGAGTATTATTTTTGAAAAACTAATATTCACACACACATTCAGAGTTATTACATCGCTCGGTTTGCAGTATGACTCATCTTATTAGTCTGTTTTTTTTCCTGCTTCCAGCCTTATTTTTCTGATTTTTGTCCCTCTGTTTGACCCCTCTGTCCTCCATCCTGCATCCATATCTCTAACTAAGACAATACTTCCTCCTCACCTGAAATAAAATTTTAATATTTGTTATATTATCATATTTTCACTCTCTCCGTCCCCGTAGCTGTAACTGTAACTCGTCCATGCCCCGTGCGGTGAAGGTGGCGGCAGTGGGCAGCCAGAGTTACCTGGGAGCCATCCTACAGTTCTTCGTCACGCAGCTCGCCAACAAGACGTCCGACTGGCTCAACCACATGCGCTTCCTGGTGGTGCCTCTGGGTAAGACAGTCCGTTACACAATAACGCAAATATTGCAACAACTATAGTTCACGAAAAGCTGATTTCTTTTCCTTTTTTTTTTTTTTGTGCCGATCCCATTCGTCCTATCCTTCCCATAACCGTCCGTCAGGCTCACATCCAGTTGCCAAGCATCTCGGTGCCCTCGACAACCGCTACAGCTCCTCCTTCCTGGACGGTGCATGGAGAGACGTGTTCAGCCGCTCTGAGCCGCCACAGACAGGTAACACGGATAAATACAAGCAGCTGTCCAGAAGTGATTTTAGTCAGACGTGTGAACGTTTCTCCTTCTTTGTTGACTCCAGATCAGTTGGATGTGGCGGGAAGAATCTCCCAATACATCAGCGGCGCCACCGTCACACACCAGCTCCCCATCGCTGAGGCCATGCTCACCTGCAAACACAGGACGTGAGTACAGACGCTGATCACAGAACGCCACAGCGTTCACTCTCCGCTGTGTCGTACTTAGTATTTCGCTCTCTTTCCAGGCGAGATGAAGACTCCTACCAGAAGTTTATTCCTTTTATCGGGGTAAGATTTCAGTCACTTTCACACCGTTTTGCACCGTATGTAGGTATTTTACTGACATCGCTGCTTGTTTTCCAGGTAGTGAAGGTGGGTCTGATCGAGTCTGGTCCTTCACCGACAGGTGAACATATTTCACAAAAAGAGTTAAAAGTGAATCCGATGTAGCCGTCGATAGTGTAATAACATTGTTTCTGTTTTTTCGTGGTTGTTAAGGAGACGCAGAGGAGGGCGTGGCGGTGAGTTTGGCCGTCCCCTCCACATCTCCCCCCTCCCACGGCTCCCCCACAGGGATGATCAAAGAGGTGGCCACGCCCCCTTCCTCCCCCTCCATGGGCAGCGTTCTCACAGTACAAGGGTAAGACTGACCCTTCTTCCTCTATCCTTTCATTTTAAATTACTCTCCTCAAACCCTAATTGGACCAATACCACAGTTTACCCAAGAGGTTTTAGTGGAGAAATGTTTTAAGTCATCATCATGTTTCTGGACAGTGAAGGGAATCTTTTGCAGGTCAGGTGTTGAGACGGAAAGAAAAGAGTCAAACTGTGGTTTCAGCGGTTCAGTGTGAAGCTTTATGCCCACAGGAGCCCCAGCATGTCTCACGGCGTGGACGCCATCGGCCTGCAGGTCGATTACTGGCTGGCCTCGCTGGCCGAGAAGCGGCGGGAGGGCGAGCGACGCGACACGGGCTGCAAGAACACGCTGAAGAGCGCCTTCCGCTCGCTGCAGGTCAGCAGGCTACCAGGCGGGGTCAGCAACGACCCGCAGGCACAGGTCAGCACCATGGCCATGACCGTGGTCACCAAGGAGAAGAACAAGAAAGGTGAGAAGAACTTATTCGTGAGGGTTTTTTTTTTTTATCTAAGACCTGTGAACCTCCATTTACACACATTTACTCTCTTGTCAGTTCCCACCATCTTTGGAAAGAAGCCAAAGGAGAGAGACGTGGACTCTAAGAGCCAGATCATCGAAGGCATCAGCCGACTCATCTGCTCTGCCAAGCAGCAGCAGACCATCCTGAAAGGTGTGTGTTTGATACGCCGCCACTCTTCAGGTGAATCTGACCTTGCTGAGTTTAAACGTGTCGGTTCCTCCTCTCTGTCTCCCTCTAGTGTCCATAGACGGCGTTGAGTGGAACGAAGTTAAGTTCTTCCAGCTGGCCGCTCAGTGGCCCACTCACGTCAAATACCTGCCCGTCGGACTCTTCGGCTACAGCAAGCCCCCCTCTTAGGGGTGACTGCCCGCCGACTCCTCTGACCCCGACATGACCTTTTGACCTTTGAGCACAGACCCCGCCTGGATAAGACGCAGAGTGGCCGGACTACCTTCTTAGCTTAATTTAATTTCCGCTACAGTCGTCTTATTTGTCTTTAGGGAGGGAGAGGAGGAGGGTGGTGTTGGGTTGCGACGCTGTTACTAGTCACTTTAATGCCCCTTTTGGTGTGTGTGCGTGTGGAGAGTGTGCATGCACACGTGAATGTACAGTATGTGTGTGTTTTTGTGTGTGTGTGTGTGTTTACCAGGGGCTTACAGCACAAATCTATTAGCGAACTGCCATTTACGTTTCCGTTTTATGGAATGCAGCAGCATGCAACAACTCATCGGTTTTCAAGCCCTTAAAGTCGGACCTGTAACTTTTGACCCCTGCTCACCTCTAGACATGATCCACACGTGTGCATGCTCCCGACTAACAGATACACACCGCTCACATGCCTCCGCAAACAGTACCACAAAATAACAAGTAAAACGCAGCAGGTGTTTTTGCATGAGCCACTGAAAACACAAAGAAAAAGTCTCACAAAATGCAGTCAAATAAATAAAAGGTGATTTTCCTCCTGATGAGCCCTTCAAAGCAAACCCTTTTTTTCATTTCAAGGGCTTCCATTTATTATTTTAAATATTTGTTTTGTACCAAAATAAGTCATTTGGATGTCTAATGCCAAACTTTCTTTCAAAAACAGCAACAAAAAAAACAACAAAACAATATCTAAAGGGGGAAGTTTCTTTTTGTTAAGTGTGCTCTAGTGAAAAAGTGTGAAGCTTTCCCTTTAATGCTGTGTTGTGATGCGTAGTGTACATTGTTTTTTTGTGAGGAGTTGGATGATTTCAGGGCAGAGGCTACTGTATAACGTGCAGTTATTCTTAACTTCTTATTTGCTATGCACTTATAAAATACACTTGGACCATCTGGGTGTTTGCAGCAGTAGAGCCAAGCAGATATGCAACAGGAGGTTGAAACAACACAATGCTGGTTTTAAACTATCCAGCAGCAGCGCCGATGGGAGCAGGATGGGAGAAGGTGTGTTTCTTCCTGCATTAAGCTCTGCTTCTACCTTCAGGATGGGAGTTAAACACTCGCAATAAAGCACAACGTTGGTTGCCAGCTGGCCCTGAAATATCATTTCCTTATTTTATTGGCATCAGACGAGCAGCGTTCTCCTCAAACGTTCCCGGTTTCTGTCGAGACTCCTTAATTTATATCAAATTTGGCTTGATTTCAGTTATTTGGGCTCCAGGTCTGCTACACGCTTTATCTTAGGATGTTGTGAGGTGATTAGTGAGTGTACAGTAACACGTGTGTGTATGTGTGTGTGTGTGTGGTGAAATAAATGTAATGTGGTCAGAAACCTAAAAAAATAATAATAATAAATAAATCACTAAATAGGAGTTTTTCTACCGTGTGACAGAGGGCATGCAGTGTGTGTGTGTGTGTGTGTGTGTGTGTGTGATGTCATTATCAATATCATTGATAATCAGATTAGGGCTGTGAAAGCTTGTTTACCTTGTAGCCTGGCACAAGGCGACTGCAGATGGGGTTTTTTTTTTTTTTTTTTCACCATTAAACACCTTGAAAACAAAACAAAATCAACAAAATAAAATTCAGTTTTCTTTGAAGAATCGGATTGAAATTAAACTTTGAATGTATCTTTAATAATAATTATTATTATTATTTAAATGCTGACCAGGCGTTTGTGGGTCCGCCTTGTGTCGACTACATCGTGACTCTCTTCATCTCCAGTGAAGTATTAGCAAAATAGTTTTAAGAAAAAAAAATAATAATAAAAAAATGGTGTTAACGCCAAATGTTAGATTATTTTTGTTTTGTTTGAGATATAGATTAGAAAGTAATTTCCGGTGTCGATATTACAGTGTTACAGTTGTGATGTTCGACAGCACCTGTTACGCAAGGTTTAAACCCCCGAAGGCTTGTTTATTCGCTCTCCGTTTGGTAAACAAACAAACAAACAGTTTTGGTGCTGCTTCAGTTTTAAGTTCTTCCAACACAAGTGGAATCGTTCACTGAGAGAAAATGTGTCTGTAATTTTAATCACTTGTTGTTGTTGTTGTTGTTGTTGTTATTTGGCTTAAAACAGACTGATCGCTTCAAACTCCGCTGCAGCTGTTTTTCTCTGTGTGGACACACAGCCAGCTTGTTTACTTTTCTCCAACTTTTTAGTGTAAACAAAAAAACAAACAAACAAACAAACAGTTGAGCCAAAACCTGCAGTTCTCCTCAATTGTGTTGCTGACAACCAGTTAAGGTCTTGACAGACACGGACGAGGTCACGTGACCCAAACAGGAAGCGTCATTCCAATTTAAAAATACTGACACTTGCACTAAAAGAAAAAGGACATTATTTGCTGTTATGAAGGCAAACTAAAACTTTCAGAAAATAGTACAATCATATTTTAATATAACTTATGCTTATAAAGTGTTTATAATTTGCTGCTAATGACTTTATTAATGCCAACAAATCATTTAAAAATGGATTCATGTTCAGGATTGAGCTGCTACGAGTCACATCTCAGTCTCAGTAACGTTGCTCCGTCTCTGGCAACCTGGCAACCCAAAACTTCATTAATTTTAGCTACTCGTTACTGATCTTAACCATTAATAAAGTCATTAGTGACAACTTATAGATTTATATTTATATTGACTGATGGATTTCATGCAGAAAACTTCCTCCCAAAATGTATGTAGCACTTTGGAATGAAACGCTTTTGTTGTTTAAATTAAAGTTCAACGAGGGTCGATGATCTTGTAGGTGCTGTTGGACAACAACCTTTACTGACTCTAAAAACGCCTTTTTGCCTCGTAGCGTTGTTAGTAAGTAACGTCCTCGATTGTGTAAACGTGCATCGATGCCTCGTTCGCTTGCGGCCTCGTAGGTTGGGTTTCCTGCTCACTGATTGGACTGCAATTGGAGATGTTCCACTGATTAGAGAGGCATTAGAAATAATAAATAAAAAACGTGAAGAAATGGTGATTATATTCAGAAAGAGATTAAAAAGAAGGTGTGATAAAAGCTGTAACGTGTACTTGTGTGTGTGTGTGTGTGTAGGGTTTTTTTTTTGGGTGCTGATAGGTTTAAAATACAACAAAGTGATCCTTGTTTTAAAGTCGTCATTTCAGCGTTTGGAGGAACTGAGTGCGTTTCCATCACAGCCATGTTTTGACCCACCTTCATTCTTACAGATTACATGTTTTCCTAAAGTCTCTTTAAAAAAAACAACACAACGCTGGTTGTTCTAATCTACATGTGAGTCTTAAACGTGTTCCTGTGTGTTTTTACCTGTACCTCTGTACCTGTGTCGACCTGTGTGTTTTGTGACGGTGTACCGATGGTTCCTCTGTGCTTGGACTTGTTGTGGTTAGAGATTCGAAGCTGTCCGGTCCATCAATAATCTCCGTCAGTGATCAGCAGTGTCTTTTCTCTCCACCGTCTCCTTCACCAGGCTTCCACAAGCTTAGCTTTCTGAAATTATCTGAATAATTAAACCCCTACCCCTCATCCCACCAGCTTGTAAATTTGCCATCTGTCGCCATGGGAACGGGATTTGCCTATAATAAAAGCAGTAGATTTCTGCCTGATGACCGTCCTGAGCTTGTGGACTTGTGGAGAGTATTTTTTGCACATGCTATTGTTTCTTCAGCAGCAGTCTTCAGCTTTTTTTTGCCTTTTGCCTATAACAATAATTATAATAACTATAACGCTTGTACATATCAGATAGTACTTGTTATATTGTATTCCAGTTTTTTTTTTTTTTTTTTCTTAATTTGACATGTTTTGTAGTACTGCTTTTTCATGATTACATTTGTCAATCAAACAGATGTGGGATGGAAAAGTGGAAGTGTTCATTGTTTCATTTGTTTTTTAAAATAAAAATATTCCTGATTTGTATACATGTGTCTTATTGCTTTTGAAATCTTTACGCTAACAATAACAGGTGGTAAGATTGCAAGGTTGCAAAGACAAATAAAACTGCCACTGATGGCCTATAGAAAATGACAGGAATTGCAGTGTTTGTTGTTTGTGGGTAATTAGTGCACTGTGAGGGGAAACAAAAGAGTGACAGAGTGAGAAAAAAAGTGCACATGATCTTTATGAAGGAGGTCAGTGGTACATGATGGGCTCTCTGCTCCTCTAGCAGCCTCTTTAGATAAAAAGGCTGCTGCTGACATCAAAACACAAAGAGCACCAGAGAAGCAAGATGCTTCACTCACATCTCTTCCTGTTTTTATACACTGGGAGTCAGTTTAAGTCTATATCCTGTTTTAAATGAATGAATCAGCTAACAATCGAATATATTCAGAAAAAAGTTTGAGTAAGACATGTCACCGTCATGTTTTTGGACGTGCAATAACTACTGTATTACAAACTTTAAGACCTATTTATTTATTTGAAAAGTTTGGAGCCAAATCTGAATTGAGGGTGAACAATATATAAATGAAAGTTTTATTCTACTTGGCATCCTTGATATAATACTTTAAAATTTGTGTAGCTATACCCCAAAGGTTTTAAGGAAAATCCTAGGAATATCTTTCAGTTTTTCAGAATAGCTAGCTAATAGCTAGCTAACTTCTCTACGCATGCGCAACAGGATTTCCCGCCCTGACCGTTTGTAGAATGATGAGCGTGAATCATCTTGAACTTTTACTTACGTTAAATCTTTGGTTGAGGTTTCTGGTGACTAGAAACAGCCATTTTCGTCTTTCAGCTGTCACTCGTGAAGTTGAACATCATCATCGTTTCATTGAATTAAAGCTTCTACGGGGATGGCCGGTCACTAACGGCGAAAACACTGGACAAACGGAGCTTTTATTGCTGTCCTCCATCTTCAAGTGACAGTCTCGGTAAGTTGAGGTGTAGGAGAAAGCGGCAGTTAACTTAACGCTAGATGTAAATACTGTAATTATTCTCTTTACAGACTAAAGCTTTGACTGTTATCGCATTAAACTTAACCCAGAGATGTGGCAGCTAGTTTTGGTGTGTCATGTGGTGGCAAAATTACATGAGAACGACAGGTGATACTTTTTTCCCCCAGGACGGCGAAGTCATGACCCACCCTACTCTGCCTCTAATTGGCTTACCCTGACGTTCTTGCCCTCACCCTAACCAATCTCAGTCCTCATGCGTAAACCTAACCAATCCAACCAACGAATGTACCGAATACTAGCCAATCACAGGCAGAGCAGGGCGGGTCATAACTTCGCCATCCTAGGAAAAACAACTTTTTAGCTAACGGTGGTTTCTAGGATACAGAATTCAACTTCCTCCAAATGAAAGCTAACGTTAATTTAACAATAACAGCTATTTTAAAAGACATATATCAGCACCCGTGGCTTTATTAAAGCAAATTTTAGAAATAAATGTCTTCTCTTCTTCACCGACAACCTGCATCGTCGTATTTGATATCGTGTCATCCTAACCTACTCTGCGTTCGTTAGACGTTACAAACCGGAAGTAGTTTGTTTAGCATCAGGTAGCTTGACGCAGGTCTTCCTTGGAGCATCACAACATTGTCCTACAGCTTTGTTCGGGGGACAGACAGCATCGCACTTGTCTTCGATGAAGGTAAAATACCAGATAAATAACGTTAATACTAGAATGAAGGCGCAGATATATATATACTTTAATGAGACTTTAATATGATGATGATATGTCGACATATTTTCTTTTTTTAGAAATCTGTAAATGTTCGTTAAATTATTTTATTTATATATATATATATATATATATAAAAAACCACCACTTTTTGATGTGTATCTATCATATTATTTCCTGTTCATACAGTAAAACGTGTACAGTAGCTTAATATGATGAGCATCAGTGTGTATTGTGTAATATGTTCGGGCCTGCACTGTTTACAAACAGTTCAACGCTACATGTCGAAGCCTCATCATCAAAATAATAATAATAATAATAATAAATAAGTATAATATCATCGGATTATTAGAAATCATCTGCTATAGCTTTGTCCTTTTTCTCTACTGTCGGTCACCTTGATTGATCAGCTGCCAAAGCAAACGTTGCTGCAGGCCTCGACCAATCCGCCGCATGATTATCGTTTATTCGTGACATAAAATAGTCCGATTTAAAGATCAGTGTTGGAAGTGATAAGATGCTGTTAATGCAGCGTTCACAGCTTCTCTTCCTGTGTTTGGAAAATGCTGGAGTTTGAAGGGGGAAGTGTGGATATTGGTGCATTGCAGTCAGTGCATGAGGCGGATGGGAGGGAGGGAGGGAGGGAGGGGGGGTAGTAGAGGAGAGGATGAGGGGAGGAGGAGGGAGGGAGGAGGGAGGAGAGGAGGAGAGAACAGGTGCACTTCCACCATCAAAGCAGGAAAGTCACCATGTTGCACAATCTGCGTCTCCTTTACAGCTGGTCAATGTTTGGACCATCAGGCTGCATGTTGAGGTTTCCTGAGTCACATCTCTCCTCTCAGTCATTGATATCCTCATATGGAGTATCTAGATGTTCTCCTACAGGCTGCGTATTTACCTTTGAGAGACCTTTCTGAATTTAATCCGACTGTTTTGATGCTGACAGAGACAACCAGCAAAGACCTTTTTATTATCCATTTAGTCATCGTTACTCACCATGACATCACTAAAGAGAGACCACCCACCCCAAAATATCATCCTGTTATTCTGAAATGATTAATTATAATCTGTGATGAACGAAGATGTTGGAAATGAATCATCACAACATTTATTTTTTTTCATAATTGTTAATTATGTTATTAATTGTCCACAACCTAAAGACATTTGACATTTGAGAGTCTGGAATCAGTGAATTTTGTTTGATTGTGTGATTTGTTTTTTTTAAAAAGAAATGACTCAAAACGGTTCTTCTTACTTCTGTACAGCAGTTTCTTGTTTTGTTTTTGTTTTTATTGATCCACCTGTGATGATCTGAAGTCAGCAGATAATATTTCCCTGCAGATGAACCAGTCGCTCTGCTTTCGATGCTCCTGTGATGTTTGATCGGGTCGCTGTCGCTCTGCTCCGTCTCTGTTCTGTCGAGTCACGTCGTCTCATTTTAAGTGGCTTCACTCGGATGGATCCTCTTGTACTAATCTAAGGTTTAAACTATACGTATACAGCAGTAATCCCGAACTCACACACACACTTATCACGTTCAATCTCGTCTAACCACAACCCAAAGGGCCATGTTATGTAACGCTGAAACAGGAAACTATTATTTGGCCATTGACCTAAATTGTAGAGGAACAACAAAACAAAATCTGCTGCAATGAGAGCGACAGCAGAACTTTCTGTTCAGGTGTTTGTTTAAATGTGTTAACGTGCAGTAAACGTGTCTCAGGAACGTTCACTTCATCCTGTGAAGTTTCTCCTAATTTAACTTTTCAGTCTTTTCTAATCGTTTGCGGCACACGTGGTGGTTTATTATGCGTGCTCTGTGAAACACATTTATCAAGGAAATATTGGATCTGAAGAGTTTCATATCAAGACATCAGTTTTACCTTGACATGATCCATTTTTATTATTAGATTGGATCTATATTTCTTTACTACCTCTTCCCCTCACTTTGTTTTCTCCTCCTCGAGTATCTCTTTATTTCCTCCCTCCTCATCTTCATCTCCTATTTCCGTCCTCTTTTCTCTCCTCCTCAACTTGTGTGACCTTCTCTTTTCTTCGTCTCATATCTCGCCTGCTGTCCTCTTTTGTCCCGCTCACATCAGTGCTTGACCTCAGTGGCTAACAGATAAAGGATGCGGGGCTGCGCTGAGCAGCTCATGTGTAAATTGTGTGAATTTCAAGCAGGACGGGACATGAAAAAGACAATGTCAGCAAAAACACCTCTGACAGTATTCCCACGATAAAGGAAAATGTGATAAGTGATCATTGTTCTTTTCTTCTAATAACCGCACAGTGTGTATGAAACCAGGCAATGTCTACCATGGTGTATCCACGTGAAGAAACTCTGGAGCGACTGAGTCAGGATGAGATCATCCTCAACACCAAGGTCGTCATGCAGGGCCTGGAGACGCTGCGCGGCGAGCACGCCCAGCTCCTCAACTCGATGCTGGACTGCACCCAGCCACCCGCCGCCCAGGAGAAGTCCGGGCTGCTCCGCAAAAGTATGGAGGCCATCGATCTCGGCCTGGGAGAAGCTCAGGTTAGAGACTGAGTCCTTGTTTTATTTCTAAAGTTAAAGTTAAATGACAACATCGGCACGTTTGAGGCCTTTTAAAGATTAAATCTAATAAATGTGTAATTTTCCCTAGGTGATCATCACCCTGTCGAGCCACCTGAGCACCGTGGAGTCGGAGAAGCAGAAGCTGCGCGCTCAGGTGCGCCGGCTCTGCCAGGAGAACCAGTGGCTGCGGGACGAGCTGGCGCGAACGCAGCACAAGCTGCAGCGCAGCGAGCAGAGCGTCGCCCAGCTGGAGGAGGAGAAGAAGCACCTGGAGTTCATGAACCAGATCAAGAAGTTCGACGACGACGCCTCGCCCTCAGAGGAGAAGAACCAGATCACCAGCGGTGGGAGCGGAGGAGGGGACGCGTCAAAGGACAGTCTGGACGACTTGTTCCCCAACGACGATGACCAGGGACCAGGTATGATGTCATCAGCAGGCCTAACAAGATGCTAAATACACACGCAGAGTTGGTCTGTCTGACAGAGAGCACATCTGCTGTTTTCTTGTCTTATTATTATATAATCTGTTATCTTATTAAAGGCCACAGAGGCAGGACAGAAAATCCTGCTTTTATTTAACATATGAATCGGACAGTAACGGCTTTCAGTAGCAGAAATGTTCAGGCCTCAGCTGCCCTGAAGCCTGAACTGTCAGAACAACATGTGCTTCAGTGTTTAAACTGCTCTCTGTTCAGCGATTTCACATAAGCAGCTCCTTGTTTCAGCCACATAGTTTATCCCTCAGATGTGCTATAGATGAGATCTATATGGTTCGGTTAACACTCAGGCTTGTAAACGCATTCAGACATCAAGGTTGTCAATGCGGAGCGCTACAGTAGCTCGTTCAGCTTTCCTTTCTGTTAGATCGACAGTAAGTGCTGCATTAATATTAATGTCTGAATACACTTAAATGATCCTCTGACGTTTTGCCTCGTACACGTTGAGACGTAATATGGAGCATTAAATGCTGCGTATATGTAGGTATTATCATCACTTTGTTTCTGAATTTAAATTATAGCATCTGTAGGTTTTTTACATGATATATGTATGAGTGAAAAGAGCAGAACAGCCCTTTAAATGACAGAGAAAAGAGCTTAAAAATGAAGATTTAACAGAAAACGTGAAGCTCCAATAAAACCAGCGTGAACACGAGGAAACAGAAGCTGCTGTTGAAGAACCAGCTGGATTTCTTCAGGCGATCATGTGCTGCTGGATCCCCGAAGGCGCGTTTGACTGAATACATTTATTTCATCTTCCCCCGTCTGACATTTAACTATATAATAAACAATCATTTAAAAGTCATTTTTAAGCAAAAAAACAAACCCCTAAATATTATTAATTATTATTATTAATGTTATAGTGTCAGAATTTCATCTTTTTTTCCTTCTTTCTGAACATTTGGAGTTTAATGATAAATAACTGATCTCAAATCACTTCACTTATTTTTTTGTCCCACAGCCCAGCCCAGCGGAGAGGTGGCGGCCCGGCAGGGAGGCTATGAGATTCCGGCCCGCCTTAGGACGCTCCACAACCTGGTGATCCAGTACGCCTCCCAGGGCAGGTACGAGGTGGCTGTGCCGCTGTGCAAACAAGCTCTGGAGGACCTGGAGAAGACGTCTGGACACGACCACCCCGACGTAGCCACCATGCTCAACATCCTGGCCTTGGTGTACAGGTGAGGGGAGCGGACAGGATGTAACTTCTAAAAGTTAGTAAATGAAACGGTCACATTTTCTAACCAAGTGTTTTATTGGTTCAAGGGACCAGAACAAGTACAAAGAAGCGGCTCACCTTCTGAACGACGCCCTGGCCATCAGAGAGAAGACGCTGGGAAACGATCACCCAGCTGTGGCTGCAACCCTCAACAACCTGGCCGTTCTGTACGGCAAGAGGGGAAAGTACAAAGAGGCCGAGCCGCTCTGTAAGAGAGCGCTGGAAATCAGAGAGATGGTACGGACACAGAGCATCGACGGCTGTAGATGGAAAATGTAGAAGGTTAAAGGATACATACTCACGAATATGATGTGTGTGATGTGTGTGTGTGTGTGGTCTCCAGGTGTTGGGGCAGTATCACCCAGATGTAGCCAAGCAGCTCAACAACTTGGCCCTGTTGTGTCAGAACCAGGGCAAATACGACGAGGTGGAGTATTACTACAGACGAGCCCTGGTGATCTACGAATCCAACCTGGGAGCCGACGACCCCCACGTGGCCAAGACCAAAAGTAACCTGGTGGGAAAACAGTTTATATGACTAGAGCGCTTTCACCAACGTTTTTTTTTTGTAGTTACTTTTAGATAAGGGATTGTCCATGTTGCTTCTCCTCAGGCCACCTGCTACCTGAAGCAGGGGAAGTTCAAAGATGCCGAAGCTCTGTACAAAGAGATCCTGACCAGAGCACACGAGAAGGAGTTTGGGTCTGTCAACAGTAAGTAGAGACAACAGTCAGGATTAGAAAAGCATAAACCTATCAAACCCTTTTGTCCTCAATATCGAAATAGATTTTAAAAATCTGTTTTTTTTCTGTCCTTTTCATTTTGTAGACGACAACAAACCTATCTGGATGCACGCAGAGGAGCGAGAGGAGAGCAAGGTCGGTTATTAAGGTTGACCTTTTCCTTCTGACGCCGCTTGCAGACAGCCTATTATGGAAATGGATTAGACAGCAGAATAAGTGATGGAGAACAGCAGACTTTAGAAAAGGACAACAGGGGCATTTTTAATGGGTTATGTAAATGGGTAATGTTTCATGCTTGCCTCCTGCTCTCTGTGTCCTCTCCCTCCGTTCATTCTGTTCCTCTGTGTCTCTCCATCGCCGTCTCTCTCTCTCTCTCTCTCTCTCTCTCTCAGGGTAAACGCAAGGACGTAGAGTATGGGAGCTGGTATAAAGCCTGCAAGGTGGACGGGTGAGTCGGACATTTGAGTCCACCGTAAACGATATGATCCTAAAATGATCTAATCTTAAAAGTGAAAATAAAAGTGTTTCCAGCTTTTTTTTTTATACTTGTTACTGGAAACATCTGGTTACACGCGTCCATTAAGCAAGAAATGCATTCACATTGTTTTGCAGCCCCACGGTGAACACGACCCTCAAAAGCCTCGGAGCTCTGTACCGTCGTCAAGGCAAACTGAAGGCAGCGGAAACGCTGGAGGAGTGCGCCAGCAAGTCACGCAAACAGGTGCACAAACACTCGCACTGCTGGTTGAATCACTGCTGCTACACATGTGGTCACGGCTGCTTTCAGGCAGTAAAACAGCCGGATTAGTTCAGCTGTGATTTATTAACCCGTAAACTGTGCCGTAAACGATTTAAAGATGAGGTTGGAAAAGGGCTGTTCAGTCGTTTAAACTGATCTTGTTTTTCTTTCTCTATTTATGTGTGTGTGTGTGTTTCCTTTCACAGGGTATCGATGCCATAAACCAGAGTAAGGTGGTGGAGCTCCTGAAGGACGGCGGAGGCAGCGACAGACGACACAGCAGAGAAGGAATCAACGGCTCAGGGGGGCAGTGGGGGGAGAGCGAGGGCGACGACTCTGCTGAGTGGAACGGGGTCAGTTCATGGTTCTCACTTCGTTAAAATACAAACGACGAGTTGACAAGTTCCATCACGTGATTAAACCAAAAGCATGCGAAGGAAGTGAAGAGTCTGGAGTCTGAAGGTGTAGATGCTGATTGTGTTTTATGCTCCGTTTCTCCTCAGGACGGTAACGGGTCTCTGCGCCACAGCGACTCCTTCATGAAACTCCGCGACGCCCTGCGGAGGAGCAGCGAGATGCTGGTGAAGAAGCTGCAGGGGAGCGGATCACAAGAGCCCCGCAACCCCGGGTGAGATTATTATGATTGTAGATGAATTTTTCTCACTCACCACAGTCTTTGTTTCTCATGAACTGATCTGTGTCAATGAAGGTTTTTATGGTTTGACCTTTTTATTATGTGATGTGTGTTTTTCTACTCAGAATGAAGAGAGCGAACTCCCTCCCTCAACTTCCTCAATAACAGCGCTGAGGAAACCACACAGGTACAGGTCACATGACTTCTGTAGTGTAGGTGTTGATGATGCAGAAACATTCATATTGCAGTACAGTAGTACGTTTCTGTTTACAGGTGAAATTAATTATTTTAAATAAACAACAACAGGTTACTATAGATTATAGAAACTATATCAGACCGTCCCGCCTTCTCATGGTATCATTTTGTATTTTTTTTTAGGATGCCAATCCCGTACTCTCAGACTGCAGGGGGACTAAGTGCCAGCAACGTGGACCTATCAAGACGCAGCTCCCTGATTGGCTAGACAGAGACAGAAGGTGGGACCGGTGCGGCACAGAGTGGCCCAGAGAGGAGAGGCTGTTTGCAGCTCGGTTTGATCAAACTAACACAAGTCGCTGCTGCTTCGCTGTACAAACCGCTGCCATCCACCAGAAAAGACAATATTTAGATACACATTTATCAGCATGTTGCTTACTAGAAAGTGGAACGTCTGCAACTGAACGCTTTGTGTTTATTTTGTTGTTTTTTTGTTTTTTCATTTTTGGCTCGTAGCACCGTAGCAACGCATCGTATCCACATCGTATCCACATCGTGACGCTCATGTTCAGACGGGCTATAAATATCCACCGGTTTTTGCACTCTGCATATTTCACCAGTAGCATGAAGTATCTGCTGATGCTAATCACCCATCATACACATATCACAGATGGGGGGGGGGGGGGGGGGGGGGGGATTAATGGTACGATCCGTTTAGATTTTAACAGAGGAAGCAGATAAATAAATAAAAAGACAAATCGAAAAAACAACAATAGCACTAACCATTTAAACCTCACTGTTTTGCCTTCTTGTTTTTTTTATGTATATAGAGTTTTAAATTATTTCGATATTTCATTCTTTGTATATAGTGCACTTTTTTTCTTTTTTCTGTGTGTATGTGTGTGTGTGTTTTACACAATGTTGGGTTAAAGAGGAAGAGACTGGAAAAAGAAGACGGGAGGTTTGTGAAGGAAGAGAAAGTTGCTGATGCTTTTAGTACCTCGTACATCGTTGGGATGAAGCTGCAAGACCATCGAGGTTTCAGTCTAAACTGTTGAAATGCACTTTGAGTGTGACAGTACTGTATATCTGACACATATCTCGGTATCTACTGAGCAGACTGTAGCTTTCACTGGATCTTTCATTGGTCAATAATGACAATAAATGATCTTAAATCACTAATAAATACAACGACTTATTACACTAAAAAAAATGTCTCATTTCAGCAGGATTTTTAATAAACATCCGTTAGTGTGACTGATGGAAGAGAAATTTAAAAACATTTGTGTTTACAATCATTTACGTCAGGATGTTGAACATATAATCAACCCTCGTTTAAAGCTGCAGCTGATGCTGTGTGTCGGCTCCAAATGTGTTTACTTTCATTTACAGGATTTACTCTTGTGAATTTGTTTACTTTAGCGTCAAGCTGTTTATTTTGTTTTGTTTTTTTTTGGTTTTTTACATGCATGTTGGAGGTACTGAATTCTTTTGAATGTCGATGTGGGTTTGTGGTGTTTATGGTTCACGCTGGATATTTGTGTTGTGCTGCTGTTGACAAGCTAGAAGCTAAAAACCCCAAAATGAGATGAAGAGCTGTGACATCACATCCTCAACCGTCACAAGGTTATCAAGAAAAATGCCTTTTTGTGTTCCTTTGTCTGTTTTAACTTTTCCTTTACATTTAATATTTAAAAAAAAAAAAAAAAGGTAAAATTTTGGACAAATTGAGTTGAGATTTTAAAAACAGGAAGATGCTGTTTTGTGCATGTACGCCATCACTATAAGCCTAAATAAACAGAAGTCACTCTTTTTATGAAATTACCTTTCTGAAGTCACAGCGATGTGTCTTAAAAAAATATTATTATTATTATTATTATTATCAGCTTCTGAATGTGCAAAGTCATGAGAAAACAAATGCTAGAAGGTTTGGAGTAAGTGAATCAAAGCAGGAAGCGAAGAAGAACCAATGAAAGTGCTTTAAATGTGCATCATTATGTGTGTTTACTGTATGTCACTTCACACACACATGATGTGAAACTCCTCGTTCACACACCGTCTCACAGCTTATGTATAAAGTTAGTAACACTAGTCTTCAATAAAACTACCATCTATGCGCCTGTTTCCTCTACACACAATATTACCAATACTAATCAATACTTCACTGTATTAATCAGTCGTTTATTCAAGCCTGGGTGAGAAATTTCTGGATCATATTTGAAGCTTGTGTGAATCATCTTGAGCTCCGTAAATGTCTGAACATGAACACACTGTAGTATTTTATTATTATTATTATTATTTTGCTCAATAAAACTGTGAGTTGGGAGAAAAATAAGTTCTGTGGTTTTAATTTATTTTTTTTATCCTGAAACTTTTCTGCAGGAGGATTTTGATCCAAAGCTTCAAAAACATGTTTTTTTTTTGTTGTTGTATTTGATGTGCAAATATTTATGGAGCTCAATGCTTTTTTTTTTATGGTGTGTGTGTGTGTGTGTGTGTGTGTGCGTGTGTGTGGGACTCATCTCATTATGTGTTTTATCAAAGGTTCAATAAATACAAATTCCACTTTTCAAACCGATTCTGTGTCTTGTATATTTTTCATCAATGTCGCTTGATTTCCCGGACGAATTTCAAACCGTGTGTGTGTGTGTGCGTGTGTGTGTGTGTCTGCGTGTGTGAGCTTTAACAGTCAGGGCTGAGGGTGTTAACCATCGCTGCATCAGTACGGCCTTCGCAGAGCGAGCCTCTCTTCTGCAACTTCCTGTCTTGTTGACAAACGAGCCCCACAAAAAGGAAACCAAGAGCCACCAGAGTTGAGTTGAGCTGATCAGCTGTCACATCGTTGCAAACAATCCTACAACCGAGGAGAAAGAGCCGAGCGTGAATGAATCTGCATTTAAAGGTAAGTTCACCAACATTTAGTAGCATCTTCATCAAGTTAATGTTGTACAGATGTTGGTGGACAGATGGTGTCCTTCAGTGTGTTTTGGTTTTAGATCCCAGAAACCTCATCTGCTTGTTTTGTGTTTTTTCCTTTTTCTTCCTCCGTCCTTGCAACAGGATCTCTCTCCATGTCCGCAGTGACTCCCTCCAGTCCCACCGGCCTCACGGCGCCGGCTCTGGTCCAGTTCCAGCTCGGCCTGTTCAGGGAGGTGGTTCGAGTCCCTGCTGGCAACCTGAGCTACCGTCATGCCAAGAGGCTGGCTTCAGAGATCATAGAGCACAAGGTAATAAAAAAAAAACTCACACAGGTGGACTCATTTCTGAAAAGATGCTTCGGATTTGTTGTTTTTTGTTTGTGGATGTTGAGGTGAGATTTTAAGCAGCTCCAAAGTGTAAATGTAAGCAATAAAGTGTTGAAAAAAGGGTTTTATAGCAACATTTAATACAGTCCCACCTGGAAAATACTCATAGTTGATGTTTCAAAGTTCTCAGGCTTCTCCAGAGTGTCAGGAAGTGGATGTTGAAAGGTCACCGTATGCATGAAGGACAGTTGTGTAGGTTACTGCATGCGCTGCGGCTTCTGAGACTCTGCAGCGTTGACTGATGCAGAAACCAGATGTTTTAATGTCGTGTTAAACCAGATGAAGAGCCAGTTATTATAAAACCTGCTCAGCTTTAGATTCAACTTTTCAACTTTTAAAAATTTACTGCCGCTACATAAAAGAAGCATCGCACCTGCCGATGAGGTTTAAATAAAGGTCTTTGTGAATCGCAGGTGTTGTTCTTTCTCAGTGGCAGCTGCTCTGGTCTTCATGCTGCCTCAGGTACAGAGACTGTGTGGTCGACACGAGCGCAGTCGCATTTCCAACCACATTTCCCCCCCCACACCCTGTTTCTCACACACACACACACACACACACACACTCTGCCTCGTTTACACTGGCCTTCCTTTCTAACCCCGATCTTTTCAGGTCAGCACAATCTGAAGAATGTCAAGCTGTGTGTGTGTGTGTGTGTGTGTGTGTGTGTGTGTGTATACTCTCTTCTCTCATTAAGGACACCAGAATCCTTCCACTCATATTTTAAACATGAATATTTGAGAATAATTTGACTGTTTTACGTTTCATAGACGACTCAAATGCTGCAGTTTTAAAGTTGAGGATTGAAGCCCGAATCTTTCTGTCCGTGTAAATGTTCAACTTTCCTCCATAACTTCCACTGATCCCAATAACGTCTCTACTTTTCATGTTTCGATGCTCCAAACTGACTCCAGATTATTGTTTCCATTTTTCTTTTGTGCAAATATTAAAGTATTAAATTCATAATACCTGCAAAGTTTAGATAAAACTTACTCAGTTACTGTTTTTTTTGTCTCAGGTGGAAAACTATGACACATGGAAAAAGATGATATTACTGTACAGCTGCTAGTCTGCGTGCAAATTCACATTGCTGCAACGCTTCAAAATGCACGACTCAACCTGAGACTGTGTGTGTGTGTGTGTGTGTGTGTGTGCGCGTGTGTGTGTGTGTGTGTGTGTTCAGGCTCCAGAGTGCAGCTTGGTCGGCGTCGGGGAGAAGATTCTGCTGTTCCGCCATCAGCCCGCTTCAGAGCATCAGCTGCACCGTCTGACTGACAGCGACGAGCTGCAGGATGGAGATTTCATCGAGGTCATCGTCGCAGGTCAGAGGTCAACGGCTCGAGCTTTGATCACCGCGGTGATCATAAAACACTAAGATATGAAGATATGTAGTACGGTCACCAGATCTGTCTTTTTGCTACAGAAACATGCGGAACAGATGAGATTTGGTTAACCACATGTGTTTTATTGGTAAATCCACCACAGCTGATACATCAACAAGCTGTCTTGTGTTGTGTTTCAGGATCAGCCTCAGTGACTCACGTGAGGATCCGTCCACACTCCCTGGTGGTGCACTCGTACCGGACTCCCACTTTCTGTCACCACTGTGGAGAGATGCTGTGGGGTCTGGTTCGCCAGGGGTTAAAATGTGACGGTAAGAACGACCTGACGTGACCTCGGCTCTGTCGCCATGCAGCGTTCTGTACGTGTGAAACAGCGTTTTTAACGGTGAAGCATGTGTTTGTTTCTCTCTTGGCAGGTTGTGGATTAGATTTCCATAAACGTTGCGCTTTCCTGCTGCCCAACGACTGCAGCCGAGTGCGGCGCCAGGTTAGCACCAGCCTCTCCTTGTTCCCTCCTCGGCGACCCCGCACACACTCCCTGTCCAATCAGGCGGGAGGCAGTCTGGAAGAGGTGAGCATATGATGGTGTTGAATAAAAGAAGCTTAAGATTAGAGGTTCGATTTTTCTCTCTGAATCACACACATGCTCCATCCTCACTCCTCCAGATCAGCATGTCCAAGCCCTCGTCCAGGCCTCCGTCCTGGGCAGAGCCTCCGGTCTGGCTGGGAGTCGGAAACGGCGTCACGAACACGCCTCAGGTCCCGCACACGTTTCACATCCACAGCTACACCAAACCCACCGTCTGCCAGTACTGCCACCGGCTGCTCAAAGGTCTCTTCAGACAGGGGCTGCAGTGCTCAGGTGAGACGGCGGCTGAATATAGCAATCAGTATGAGCTCCATCAGTGCAGTCGGTAAAATGTCACCGTTATATAGTTTGTTTTCTCTCTCTGTTCTTTCTCCAGACTGCAGGTTTAACTGCCACCGACGCTGCGAGCCGCTCGTCTCCAGGAACTGTCCAGGTGAGCGGAGAGGAGGCGCCAACGGTGAAGGTGAGCAGCGGCCTCCTCGAGGCTCCGTTTCCGTTTTATATTCTGGACATGCGGCTCTGTTACAGTAGACGAGCTTTGATGTTCTCACCAGTACGATGATTCACCCTACGGCACACATTTAAATTCCCAAAACTTCGCATGGAGTTAAAGTAGATTTGGGAAATCGTGAGTCACGTCCCTAATAATTGTCCACGTGGTCTCTCAATTCCCAGAATTCACAGCAGCCAGTCACAGCAGCCTGCTAGACACAGAGGACAATGAGACGGAGGTCAGCAGTATGACACTAGAAATCTCCAACGATGAGACGTCCGCTGACGGCGAATCGATGACTGAGGCCAAGGAAGTCGAGCAATTGCGAGAGCCAATGAGGTGAAAGGATTGTTAATTTATTCAGATGATATCGTCACGTCTCAACAGGCGACTTTGAGGTTTTCCTGTTGGCACATTATGTCTCGTGTCACTAATATACACACTCATATCCTGTCATTCATCTATGAGACAAACTCTCAGCTTTTTAGGCCTATGCTGCCACCTAGAGGCATTTCCAGGTACTGACAGGAAAGAAAAGTGACTTTAATTCTGTTTTCATCATCTGTTTCTGTTCTTCATCAGTCCATGTTTCAGCAGCAACATCCCTCTGATGAGGCTCGTCCAGTCGGTGCATCACACTAAGAGGAGAGCCGGCGGCGTCCTGAGAGAGGGGTGGCTGCTGCATCACATCAACACCGACACACTGGTGAGACACACACACACACACACACACACACACACACACACACAGTCAAGTATCTTTAAAGCCAAAGAAGTGTTGTGTATCTTTAATTTCACAGTGAGAAATAAAACTAACTCTTTAAAAAACTTTATTAACCCCACTTCTTCTTTTTTTTTTTTTTGCCGTTTGGACTGATGGATTCAGTAAAATACACACATACAGCTTTCATTGTTTCTGTTGTCAGAGGAAACGTCATTACTGGATCTTGGACTGGAAGAGCATCACTATGTACCAGAACGAGAGCAGCATCAAGTACTACAAGGTACAATCTCTAAATCTTTGGTTTTATATCTGTAGCTCATTCTGCCATCGATAACAAACTAATACAGTATGATGAAGAGTTTGTGTTTCATTATATGAGCACGATAAAATAGGTGAAATATAGAAATTTAAAGTTTTATTAATGTCCTACAGAACTGGACATAATGTCTGTATCCTCCTCCTCCTCCAGGAGATACCTCTGTCCGAGGTGCTGCAGGTCCGAGGCCCCGCCCAGCTCTCCATCCCCTCGTTGCCAGGCAACAGCCCCCACTCCTTCGAGGTGGTGACGGCCTCGCAGGTGTACTGCGTGGCGGCCGGCGGGAACGGGCCGGCCTGGGCGAGCGCCATCCGTCAAGCTCTGATGCCCGTGCAGATCAGCAGAGGAGGCGACGACGAGAACAAAGGTTCCTCACAAAACATGAACATGAACATGAACAAGAACTTTAAAGATGCAACATGAAAACAATCCTGTTGAATTTAAAAAGCAAAAAAGTGTTTATCAAATGATGTTTTTCTTCCACAAAATTCTGAATGAATCTTTTTCTGATTACAGAACGTTTATGCAGAGACAGCGTGGTAAGAATCAAGTCTATAACCAACATGTGTGGATGGATTTATGAAGACGTTTTTCATGTGTATCACAGTGCTGATGTGTGTGTGTGTGTGTGTGTGTGTGTGTGTGTGTGTTTCAGGATATCAGTGCTGTGTATCAGATCTCCACAGATGAGGTGCTGGGCTCAGGACAGTTTGGAGTCGTGTACAGAGGTGAAGTGATTTTAACCACCTTAATGAATTATTACAGCATCATCAGCTAAGAGGCGTTGCTGGGCTACTGTGGCCTTAGCAACCATCGAGGAGCAGGATGGTTGTTTGAGTGAACAGTGAGTGAGAACTGTTCATCGCAGTGAAGAAGTCGTATTTGTGGTTGTTCAGGTACTCACAGGAAGTCGGGTCGACTGGTTGCCATCAAAGTCATTGACAAGACGCGCTTCCCCAACAAATACGACAGTCAGCTGAGGAATGAAGTAGCCATCTTGCAGGTACAAATATATATATATAATATTATTATTATTATATGCACAGTATGTATTATGTAAAATCTAATATGTGAACGTGTGCTGGTCAGAATCTGTCCCACCTCGGCGTGGTCCTGCTGGAGGGGATGTTTGAGACCGCTGCGCACGTCTTTGTCGTCATGGAGAAGCTCCACGGAGACATGCTGGAGATGATTCTGTCCAGCGAGAAAGGACGACTACCTGAACGCAACACTCGCTTCCTGGTCATACAGGTATACGAGATCACATGCTGATGAGTCAATGACTTACAGGTTATTTAAATGATGGGAATTTCATGTCAGGATTAATAAGATAACAAGTGACACCTTGGATAAATTAATTTAATAAAAATATTCTTTTGTCATGTGTTTGTGTGTTTGATGCAGATCCTGGAGGCTCTTCAGTACCTGCACTTAAAACGCATCGCTCATTGTGACCTGAAACCTGAGAATGTGCTGCTGGCCTCTGCGGATCCGTTTCCTCAGGTCAGAGTTCGTGATTAACTCATTCACAGCATTGGGTGATGATGTCTCATCAGCTCATTGAATCGACTCCCTGCCCATGTTTGTTTTTTTTAAAAAGGTGAAGCTCTGCGACTTCGGCTTCGCCCGCATCATCGGCGAGAAGTCGTTCCGTCGCTCAGTCGTGGGCACACCTGCTTACCTGGCCCCCGAGGTCATCAGCAACAGCGGCTACAACCACTCTCTGGACATGTGGTCCGTGGGGGTCATCATGTACGTCAGCCTGAGCGGAACCTTCCCCTTCAACGAGGACGAGGACATCAGGCAGCAGATCACCAACGCTGCCTTCATGTACCCGAGACAACTCTGGGCCTCCATCTCACTGGAGGGTGAGATTTCCTTTTTTGATCCCTGTTGGTGCATTCAAGGACACTCTGATATAGGAAATGTTGTAATAAGGTGTAGGTTTGAAAGCTTTCTGACAACGTGGTTTATGAATGTGACATTACTGAAGCCATCTTTCAGAAATCAGATGTGATGTGACAGTTTAGGATGTTATCGGCTGTAACAGAAACTAAATAGTCACTGTGATGGATTTCTTACTCAAGTTTTATTCATGAATATAATCATGATTAAAAAAAAGTTTTAAACCCCTTCAACATTTTGAATTTTTTATTTTATATTTCCGTTTATCACATTACCCAAATCAAGTGTCTGCGTGTGTCTCTTCTCTTTCTCTCCAGCCGTGAGTCTCATCAATAACCTGCTGCAGGTGATGGTGAAACGAAGGTTTAGTGTGGGCAGAGCACTGGGGCACCTCTGGCTGCAGGTCAGATACATTACATTACCCCCTCCACACACACACACACCTCCAATGAGAGCATGTTTACATTCAACCAGGAGAAAAAAAACATAATTTCTTTCTGTTCTCGCAGGACTTCCAGTTGTGGTGTGACCTCAGAGAGTTCGAGCAGAGGATAGGCTGCAGGTATCTGACACACAGAGGTGACGAGGAGCACTGGAGACGCTTCGCCCAGGAGAAAGGCCTCGACTACCCCTCCAACCTCTGCTGGGACCCTGACAACGAGCCTTGCATGTAACCTCGGCCCCGGAGGTTAAAGTTTGGACAGTTCGATACATCTTAGTTCATTTCATGCTCAAAAAGCCCCAAATTTTATAATGTACAATAACTATAATAACTTGTTGACTACAGGTAATAAAAGACAACACAAACTGCTGTGTAGTAATATAATTTTCCTTTTTTATTCCAAGTAGTGATTTTCTTTTTAACTGAACTGTGTGAAAGTGAGCTTTTGTGGCATCCTTGATGATAGACAGAATGAGTGATGAAGAGGAGGAGGGGGAAGAGGAGGAGGAGGAGAATGGAGCACAGGTGAAATTAAAACCTCGTCATGCACAGAGAGGAGTCGACTCTCGCTTATTATCATGGCTGACTCTTCTATATAAATGGGACCAAAACCCTATTTGCTTCCTCGCTGACGTCGGCCTGCGATGGTCCCACGTACAGTATCGATGCTTCTTATTCTGTCCACAACTTTCCTGATGCCCTGTTGTCTCTCACTGCTCGACACCTCTCTCTGTCTGCGTCCCTCCTCCGTCACAAATTAAATTAATAGAAGTAGTTTGAGATAAAATTAGCTGAAACTGAACAGGAGTCTGGACAGAGAGGAGAGAGGAGTTTGTCTTTCTGTCTTCATTCCTGAGTCTCCATCCAGCCAAAAAACCCCTCTCTCTCTTTGTCTATATTTACCCACAGTGCTTTGCTCTCTCTGTCTGCTGGGGTTTATCTCCATCTCAATACTGAAAAAGTTAAGGTGCTCTCATTCACCCTCCTTTTGATCCTGAGCTTCTCAAGCCTTTAATTTTCACAGTGCTGTGGTGTTTAATTCTGGCTTTGTAACATGTTAGCGCCCGACTCCTCTGCTGAACGTGTCCTAATGACACCGTTAACGTCTGTATGATTAACGACAGACAGCGTTAAGACAGCGTTTCTAAAC
The DNA here is from genome assembly GCA_036937835.1 of Pampus argenteus. Classification (NCBI taxonomy): domain Eukaryota; kingdom Metazoa; phylum Chordata; class Actinopteri; order Scombriformes; family Stromateidae; genus Pampus; species Pampus argenteus. The sequence continues at coordinate 3,550,430 of CM072860.1, forward strand.
TTCAACATAGCATGCATCTGCACAAATACACAACCAACCAAGCCAACTGACCAACCAGCTTTTCTTTTATCACGTTTTCGTCTTTAATCACCCTTCTACAAATAAAAATATCATCTGAGAGAGAAAGAGAGAGGAAAAGAGAGAGGGGGGAGCAGAAGGCTTTGCTCAAATTCTCCATTGCTGTTTTTTCTTTCTCCCTCATTACCTCCTTCGGTTATCCTCTCCTAAAGGCAGGTATGTTATTATGTATGCTGCTTACATAAGTTCAGTGCAATACCCGACACATTCCTGGTTTTTAAAGTCGCTCTAACAGAAACGAGGGAAGAGCTGAACAGTCTAAACCTCCAATATCTGAGCAAAGTCTTCCACTCTCACCCTCTCTGGGTGTGAGAGAAGGGAGGGAGAGGGCAGGAAGATGAAGAAGAAGAAGAAGAAGAAGAAGGGGAAGAAAGTTAAGAAGTTAAAGAGGAAAAACTGATAAGAACAAAGCGTACAGAAGGACAGCGGAAGGGTTGAACTCGCTCTCTCCACATAGGAGAAATAGGGGGGGATTTGGGAGGCAGGGCTGTGAGGAGGAGGTGAAGAGAAGGGGCTGTTTATAAGTCGCTCTCTCCGTAGAGGGCGCTGGAGAAGGAGATGTAGTCCAGGGCGCCGGTGGGGCAGTCGGGTCCGACGAACCTGGTCATGCGGCTGATGCAGTACTCGGCCTGCTCTGGCGGCAGCTCCCTGCGCAGCTCATCCACTGTGATATAATTCTGGGGAGGAAATAAGTTGATTTAAAAGATGTCTCATAGCACAAAGCTGAAGATGCATCTGTGAGGATTTGATAACTACTAACTAATACTTAACTGCTCAACATTTTTCTCCTGAAATCTCATATTTGTGTAATTAAGTAAAACTGTAACCACTGATGTGTTAAATCTCACCTTGTCTGAAGCCAGAATCTTGAAGGAGGCCATGACCTGTTCTGCAGTGTCGGTCTCGGCGGTCTCGCGAGTCATGAAGTCGATGAAGGCCTGGAAGGTCACCACGTTTGTGTTGTTGGGGTCCACCAGGGTCATGATGCGAGCAAACTCCACCTCACCCTGTCACAGAGAAACGGATATTTGTTCACTACTGTGTGACGTAAAAGTTGCTCTCTGATTATTTTTCCTTGATATATTTTACAACCACATCCAGTGAGAAATGAACACGATAGAGGTACAATTTTGTCCATTCGGGGTAAATGTCTTTGAACTTACCAGATCGTAACCCATAGAGATGAGGCAGGCACGGAAGTCGTCTGGGTCCATCATGCCGTTTCTCTTCTGCAAAGGAAAAATACAGTTGTTGGATCAATTAAACAAACAAAAGGTGCACGTATGTATGTATAAAGTTGAACTTTTCTTGTGGTTTGTGTTATTTGGGTGTAATTTAAACTAAGGCACATTTACAAGAGTCAGTAAATGCCTCTCTCACCCTGTCGAAGTGGTTGAAAGAGGCCCTGAACTCGTTGAGCTGTTCCTGGCTGATGCCCTTGGCGTCGCGGGTCAGGATCTGGTTCTCCACCTCGTTGATGGTTCTGGCGATGGTGGTGAGCAGCTGCTCCCAGCCCACACGGATGTGCTGCAGCGGCAGAAGATCACACGGAGGTTAATACTCACCCCCGAGGAAACGAGAGGTGGAGAAATAAAGACACAAAGCTTTTTACTGCACCTCCATGGTGTAGTTGGTGTGCTTGTTGTCGAAGATGAGGGACTCCTGGCTGAGCTGGTGGTCTCCCTCCAGCTTGTCGATGTTGGATTTGTAGTTGATGATGTTCTGCTCGTACTGCTTCAGGCTGTTCATCTGTTCCTCCAGGGAGCCGGCGATGTCCACGGACACATGGCTGATCTCCTGCAGGCGCACAGACACAAAAACAGGAACATCAGTGTTGAGAAATTTTGTTTGTCTATTGTTTTATTGCCTCCTTTCTTTTTCCACACAGGGATCAATAAAGTATCAATGTTGGATTATGCACCAGTATTTGTGCTTTTGTTATCTGGCATCTTAAGGGATCCTGCTGCAGTTTCAGGTCGTGACGTGAAACAGTAACACTGTACCTCCATCTTGGTTTGAATCCAGGGTCCGATGATGTTGGCCTGGGCAGCAAACTGGCGTCTCAGTCTCTCGTTGGCCTGCTGTCTGGCCACCTCCTCCTGGAGCATTTGGTCTCTGAGGGGCACGAGGTGCTTCACCTGCAGACACAAGAGCTTTATCAGGGCAGGAAGACGAACTAAACCCGAGAAACTGGATTCATTTCTGCAGTTTTATATTTAGATGTCGACAGCTGTAACCGACCTATTGTATCCACTGAAACAATATTTTAGACATAATTTACAGTCAGTTATCAGACTATCTAAATAAAAAATATAGAAGAAATTAACATAAAAGTGTAAAAATGTAGTTGTGTTTCTAAATTAAGTGCACTTCTTTCATGGTTGATTTTTTAGTGCAGATGGTGGGATGTGTGTCACACTGCAGCTGCACTGACAGATTGTCCTCTGCACTTATTTTAATTTCTCCTGAGTGCTTCCAGCCTGCAGCATTCAGTGTCACTCTAACCTACATGTACTGCACTATTTCTGACCTGTCACTATGTATGCACTGTATTTATTATTAGCCAACTGACCAAATGCAGCACACAGAGCTCCGGTTAGGTCGACATTTCCTGGTTACATAATGTCAGCAAACACAAACCAGAAATAAAACCGGATCCTGCTCAGTGTTGAGTTACCGATCTATAATAATTTTAAAATATGTTCCTCCGTTCTGTGAATATGATGTGTGTGTGTGAGATGAAACTCACAGCGTCCCACTTGTTGCTGATGTCCTGGGGGCTGAGGCTGGTGTAAGGGTTGATTCCGGACAGCTTGATGCCGTAGGTCTGGGCGATCTTCAGGATCTCGCTGTGGATGCCCATGGTGGCCATGCGCTCCTTGTCGGCCTCGGGCAGAGTGGCCTTGAACTGGTCGTGAGCTGTGATCAGACTCTGTGCGGAACAACAGTTTCACTTTACTTACTACCTTCCTTTCAAACAGAGTGACTAAATCTCTACTAAAAGAGTGCGATAGTATAGGTTTTTTAGGTCAATAATCACCAATCAGGCACCTAAAATAAATAAAAATGTAATTGCTTTTTGTCCAGATAAATGACCTGGATCTCCTCGATGCTGTGGACGATGAACATGTCCTGCAGGTCCTCCATGGCTCCGTCCATCCAGTTGTTGAAGGGCGCTGCCCTCTTGGCGAACTCCAGGTACAGCTGGTCAATGGTTTCCCACAGCTTCTCCACACGCTACACACACACACAGAGTCACTCATATTACATTTAATAAAAAGGTAGGGTAGGTGAGTTGTTGAGCTATTTCATATAAAGAAACAATATTGAGTTTTTTTGGGCTGTACCTCCAGTGCATCCCTCCTCTTCTGGGTGAGGGTACCCAGGTTGTCCCACTGGTCGCAGATGCCCTGGCAGCGGGCGTTGACTGTGGCAGCATCATGGTAATCCAGCTCACTGGAGGAGACAACAGAGTCAAACTGTTAATAATATACACTGGATGGAAATTAGCTAGAAATTATTAATAAGGTAATTTTATATACATATCTGAGGCAAATAGAGACACAGGACTGAAAGTTTTCCCCAAATATCGAATCACACTACTAAAATATGTACTAATTGCTGCCCACATCTCCAATTTAAGGGTCGTTTGAGGATAAAATGATCTGCTTTTGAAGTAATGATAAATTATAGGCAGCACACATACATGCTGAATATCTCACATTATACTGTATATAGCATCAAAGGGATCAACTTGATCCCTGAGCAGAGGGGAGGAATAAGGAATTAGTGAGATCAGAGGCTTCATCCTTTCATCTTTTCATCCCTCACATTAATATGCTTTTTGCTCATCTTTTGTTCTTCCCTGTATTCACATCACCCTGTCGTTACTGTAATACTTAACTTTCTTCTCTCTAACAATCTCTTATTCTTTCTCATCCTTCTTGCTCTTTCTTCCTTGTTTCCTTACCATTAAAACACACTTACTGTGCATGTTTCTAACAATATAATACTGAAAACCTGCTAAAAGCATTAAACTCAAGGCAGAAAATGAACAAAATGAACTGCAATTTCCCAGCATCCCTCTCTTCACCCTCTGCATCTTACTTCAGCTCCTGGGCGATAGCGGCGATCTGCTCCACTCTGTCCTGGTGAGCAGCGAGGTCGCTCTCAAAGGCCTCGTGCTTCCTCATCAGGGCTCTGATCTCCATCAGAGAAGCTGACTCGTAGTCTTTCTGAGACAGCAGGTCCTCCTTACCTGAAACACAAGTCATGTTTGATCTGGGACGAGAACATTTCCATGGCTGACCTGCCTATAGAGAGTCTCCAAGCTTTTACATTTATTCAGTCTGTCCTCTGATCTTTTTGTCTTTCCTTTCTCTGAGTCACTTTATTATGCCCATAAATTACTACATAAGTTTTAATCATTACGTTAATATTTTATGAAACATGCACGTGGAGATATAACAAACATGATAACACCACCACAAAGATTTCCCTCGTTCCTACCTGAGGTCCAGGACTCGTGCATGTTACACTTCTGCTTGAACTTCTCAGCCAGGTGGTCGAGTCTCTCCAGGCGGCGGATCTCAGTCAGCAGCCACTCCTCGTAGCCCTTCTCCACCTGCTCCAGACCCTTCCAGGCATTGGCGATATCCTGGAGGAGAGATTTGAACATTGAGTATTTAACAGTATTGATGTTTCCTTTCCTTTCACAGCGCTGCTGTTGTTTGAGGACTAAGAGATCTAAGAAAACAAAGCAGAGGATATTTTGAGCTTTAGATGATAAAAAAACCAACACCGGGAAAAGTAATCCTTCAATCTGTGTGAAAGCTTGAAAATCCACTGTGATGCTGTGCAGCAAAAACAAAAGGCTAAACTAGAAATCTGCACTCACCGACACCATCTTGCCCTCGGAGGGCATGAAGGCAGGCCTGTTGCTGAGCCTCAGCTTGGTCTGCAGGGTGTTGAAGTTGATCTCCAGCTGGCATTTCTCCTGGACGCGGGGCGGCTTGTGGACGCGGCGGTAGTCGCGGAAATCTTCCAGCTTCTGCTGCATGGAGCGCATGGTCTGCTCTGCCACGCGGTTCTCCAGCCAGGGGATGGTGCGACGGATCCACTCCAGCAACTACGGAAGCCCGCGAAAAGGAAGAGGAACGGTTCATCATCTATTTATTTATGTTACATTTATTATTCTTATGACTTATGTTGGCTTATGTTACTTAGTTACTTTAGTTGTTTTGTTTTTTAACTTTTACTCTTGATTTCCAATTTCAAAAACTGAAAATGTTTTAGTTATTTACAAGAAAAAAACTAATTATAAATGGAAAACTTTGGGTTAGTTTAAACAACATTTTAATTTTACAAACATCATTATTGTGTCTCTGGCATCTTGTCATTATGTTTGTATTTTAGGGATTAATCAATAGATTAAATTAAACAGTATTTATCTGAAAAGTGAATAATAATCTGTTGTTGCAGCCAGTTATGTTATGTTTCTGATCACATGTGCTTATGAATAATAATCTTATCTGTATTTTTGTTGTGTAACCGTGACACATTGGTCCTTCTCTTATCATCCTTCTATCGATCTTCCTGCAGTGATTTGCTGAGAGTTTATATCTGATGTCATGTGATGGAGGCGGACGTGCAGGACAGACTGAGCGTGGGAGTATTTGGATGCAGCGGTTTCTCACCTCACTGGCCAGCTTCTCGTACTCCTCCATCAGTTTCTCGTTCTCCTGGTTGACGGCCAGCACTTTGCAGATACGGTTGGCAGCTGTCTCAGCCTGAGGGAGTAACATTAATATACATTTACAATAACATCCCACATTCATAATTCATTAGGTTTGCTGTTATATTAAATTAAATAGTATCTGACCTGCTCAGCGCCAGCGAAGGCGTGATAGAAGCAGGACACGTAGGTCATGATGGCCTTCTCGTCAGGTTTGGGTGTGTTCACAATATCTGAGGGTAAAAAAAAAGATCCTTAAATATTATGAACAGGTTTAAATGTCTATACAACACAATATATTCTGATAGGAAGCTTTAGACTTTGATTCTCAAACATTAAATTAATATTTTATAACATAAATCTTCTAGATTTGAAAATGAATAGATCCACTTCAAATGTCTGCATAAAGTAAAGAGCAGTATGATTTACTGTTGTAGATATGAGTCATCTTAGGACATTTGCCCTAAAAAAATAGTCATATTTCTAAGGTCACAACCATGAGTGCTCCTAAAGAGGCTTTTAAAGTGATTTAAAATGCATTTATTCTTTTAATGCAGATGGTTGAATTTCAAATAAGAAGGACCTCGTGCCCTTGAACCATCTGCCGTCATGTATTGTGCTGCAGAGGAAGCTATTACAGGTGTTTCTGCACAGGTTCGTCATTCACAGCTTCACCTTCAGCGTCAAGCATTTTTGGGATATCCAGGAACTTCTCAGCGACCTCGAAGGCAGTGTTCAGGTTACCGATAGGGTCATCCTACACACACAAACACACACACACACGCACACACACACACACAATGAATGTAAGACAGATACACTTAGGACTGCGTTAGGTTACTCTGACGTTACTCTGAACGTAACGTCATTTGAAGTTATGGTTAAGGTAAGAAATACAGCAGAGGAGCAGAGGAAGGCACCTTTCTCAGTTTGGAGTAGTCGATGAGGTCAGGTCTGTGTCTGTGGATGAGGGCACACAGAGCCAGGCCATCCTTCCAACTGAGCCGTGAGAGGAGGACAAAGAGAAGGTGGACGAATGGACAGACAAAATAGAAATGTGTGAAAAAGGAGAAAGGAGGGTAGGAATAACATACTGGTAAAAATATACTGATCCATGGATGCAGTTTCATGTTAAAGCCACAGTTCGGCATCGTAGACCCACCTGATGTGGAAGTTCTGCACATTGACGTTCCTGTAGGGGGCAGTCTTCCTCTGGCACCACAGCAGCAGACCCTCCTTAGCAGAGGTCTCTGGAAAAGATGAGGGAGATAGTGAGCGATAAGTAATATCATTCAAACATGAAATTTATAATGGCAAGTGAAAGGAGGCGGAGGGAGAAGCAGGATGAGAGAGAGAGAGAGATGGAGAAAAGGAGATGGTGATGGGTTTGGATAAAGGAGAGGAAAAAATGGGAGAAATGAAAGGTGGAAGGAGGATATAACATTTCAATAAATCTTAGAAGAGGAGACGTTGATGGCAAAGTCAAGGTATATGATGATAGCAGAAGTTATTGGAGAGCAGCAGCGATAAAAGGAGAATTAAAGAGGTTGAGTGAAGGTGGAGGTCAGAGGAACAAAGTCTGAGACTTTACAAACAAGAATCTGTTATGAGTTGACCTGACTGGTGGGAAGGATATAGATATAACCTGCAGACGGATATGCAACAAAATCACACATAAACATATGCTTAAATATATGAATATTATTGTTTTTGTGTTTGTCTTGTCTGTATTTCATACAGTTTATGTTCATTCGGTGAGTGTGATGTATGTTACCGTCACAACACACACACACCTTCAACAGAGATGTCCTGGATGGCGAAGCGCAGAATGATGGTCCAGATCATACCGAGGGTCATCTTCACGTTACCATCGACAATTTCTGGAAAATCACCACATAACAGAAAATAACACAACAACAGTGGACAAAAGTATAAAGACAACAAGCTGGCCTCTCAGTCATGACTCTCTACACGACGTTTAGGATCTAAGAAAATCTCGACTGCAATTAAGCATCATTAAGGATAGTTTTAAACAAATAAAGTCATCAAAGGGTAAATTAGTGGCTGTTAAAAATGCTGCTAATTCCTCTTGTTTGTTCCCGGTTGGCTGATCTACTTTCCTGTCATTACCAACTCATCTGAATTCTCCTGACGCTTCAGCCATCTGGTGCTCAAAATAGGTGCAGGAAATGCAAATATTATGTGACCTTGGTATATTAATTGAAGGAGAGGAGAATAGGCGGCACGTGGAGGGGGAATAATCAGAGGTGGTTGTTAATCAAGGCGGGGCTCTCACCCTCAGCACCAATAGACACCAGCTTGACCCCCTTGCTGCAGATGAAGTCCAAAGCTTTATTCACGTTGGCGATCTTGTGGAAACGCATCTTGCCTTTGTCGGGTTTGGGCAGCCTCTCGCCTGGAAGAGAGAAACATATTTCCATGTTCATTAAAGTTTGCCCTTCATTATTCTATATTAAATAAACTCAGGCTGCCAGATGCTGGCTGCCTTGACCCAGCTTATTAAACATCAGTATTTTCTGGTTTCTTTTAAGATAGTAAACTGATTACTTTGAGTTGTAGATTATTAATCAGGACAAAATAAGACATTTATGGGCTTTTGGAAGCAGTGATCAACATTTTTCACCATATTCTGACATTTTAAAGATCAAACAACTAAATTATCATATTTCCACAATCGACAATAAAACAATAATTAAAATAATTAGCAGCACATAAAACAACCTGATTTATGTTGTGTGGCTCTCATTCCTGTGGGTGACATAATATCAGTTTGTGTAGCCCAGTTTAATTCAAAGTGGTGTCTCTGTATCTGAAATGATGCTGGTGGGTAAAATCTTAGAAACTGAGAGGAATTATTGCTAAATGATGACAGATAATGATGTGTGTGTGTGTGTGTGTGCACGTGTGTGTGTGTTCATGAGATCCACCTGATATGACCTCCAGCAGCAGCATAAGTTTGAGGCCATTTCTGAAATCCTCTTCAATGTTCTCAATCTGTGTCCCGGCCTTCCTCAAGTGGGAGTTACACCAAGCTGTGAAGGTCTGATAGAGAGAAAGAGAAAAACACCATGAAACAAACGTACAAACAGGCCTCTGGTCAGGTCCTTAGTTAGTTTATTGTCCTTTTCATATTTGATTCTGTAACTGTCGCCATCGTCAGACAAACACTGTCACACATGTATTTACTTAAAGGAAGAGTTCAACAATTTGTTTACTTTATTGGCAAGAGTTCGCTAAGATTGAAACCACTCTGTACAGTCTATATGAAGCTACAGCAAGTGGCTTCTTAGCTTACTTCTTATATCTTGTTTGTTTAATCAGAATAAACAAAACGTTGTGGTTTTGTATTTATAACATGCACAGTGACTTCCTGGAGTTGTGGAGAACAGTCCAGCACATAGTTGGTGCATAATCCTCCATAAATGTCTACTAATTCCCTCAAAAATATCACTTAACATATGGAGTTTGTGATTAAATTATCACTTAATTCAGAAATTTACTGACAAGAATTTTAATAGCTGATGAATTGTTTAAGCCATTTATCAAGGAAAATGACCTGCTATAATATCTCATATTCTGTCCTGATTTCAGTGTTTTGTCAAACAGTTTGCTTGAGATTTTATTTTAGAAACACAACTATTTATTAGGTGATGCACGTAATGACCAAAATACAGTCGGTGATGTAAATGGCTCTCAGCTGCTGACTGCTTGCTTTTGGTCTGACTGGAAAAGTGCCTAATGCCGTCAGTCATGCACGTTGGGGACAATTCGATTGTTCCATCAGGCCGTTCAATCAATCGCTGAACGGTATTTTGAGAGGCTTTCATGGCGTTTAGCTTCAAATGTGAATACGGGATGTGTTTGTTTGAATTCGAGAGTGTGTTGCTGCTACTGCAGAGACAAACTTTGCCAGGGTGTCGAGGATGTGGGGGCGTAGAAGCAGAATAAGTACAGCTGAGCTGAATAACTAACTACATATGACAGAGTGGGTGGAGTGAACAGAAAGACACAGAAAGATGTATGAATTAGCAATGAAACAGGGTTTGTGTTCAGTAGGTGAGGGCATAAAATTTCCATAACAGCAGAGTACATTAAACAATCTAGAAATCATGTGCAGATCTACATCACTAGTAGAGAAATAGATTTTTTTATACCTTTACAATTTGAAGAGAGAAGATAAAGATAAAAACTGTGCACTGTATATTTGGACTGTGATGCAGCAGAATTAGGTCACTCAGAGGAGCTACTCATCATCCTCATGATAACATTTGGAGAGAAGCTGTCAGAGGTGGATGGACGATTACTGAACTGTTGTGTGTTGTTATACTGTAGTACTGTTTACTTTGACACTACTGGCAGATAGTTACTAGAAACTTGCTGACTAGAAGTTTATTTTGCAGACCTTTTGGAAATGTGCACAACATATAGATAGAAAAATAACCTGTAAAGCACCTTACTTCATTTCAAACTGATTTTTTTAAAGGAGTGAGATACATGTAGAAAGAGAGGAGTGAGAGGAGTGACAGGAATGCCCAGGCTCTGTAATTTGATGTAAGGGTCTGGAGAGGAGAAGAGGCCGCCTGTCCAAGCAGCCAGCGTCCCAGCAGGTGCTCGTCTCCTTTGCCATGCATGACCAAATTTAGACAGGCTCCTAATCTAGCACGCACAGGCCTGCAGGCCAAACCAGAGGAGACAAAAAGGTGTGTGTAAAGGAGGAGGAGGAGAAGAAGGAGGAGAAGAAGGAGAAGGAGGAGGAGATACAGGAGCTGAAGGAGTAGGGAGGGGTAGGGGCTAAATTAGGTAGAAGAAGAGGAGGAGGAGACTAAAAAGTGGAGGGTGGGTGGAAGAAGACAAGGCTAAATTGGGTTGCTATGGGACACCACCGGACAGCTGAGAAGACAGATTCCTGAGGTGAACCGTAAGAGTCCAAGACGGACAGAGAGAGAGAGCAAGAAGAGACGGGGAGGGAGGAAGGAATGGATAGAAGAATATGACGAGATATAAAATAATAAACCCGAGAAAGTGTGTGAAAGGTGAGACGACTGTGGCAACATCAAAGAGGAGCTGAAAAACTGGAGACTAAACTGGCAGTAATTGAAATAAAGGATTCACTTAAGCTAATAAAGCAGGAGATACGAACATAATTCAAAATTCATTAAATCCAAAGAGCTTAACGCGGCACGTGAGGATTTAAAGAACACAATTAACTGCCATACCTGTGATAGATAAGGCTATAATTTCTGTTCCTCTGTAACGATCTATTATCTCATCCCCCGGGGTTTGTTTTAATGCCTGTGGTGGTCTACAGAGACCCCCGGCATGAAGTCATCCCCTCACTGCTACCCACTGTCTGTCCACACCTGTTGGCCTGGCCTGGCGCAGCTCAGCCTTTTTACAGGTCCTCCTTGTAAAATGAGGTCACGGCAGCCGAGCCGAGCCGAATGCCTGTCATAACTATACCACCACCCCACACACACTCATACACACACACACACATATTTGAACAAGCTCAGAGCTCTTAATAATGTGAGCTAGCTGTGCTGATGCAATCAGCGCTGGCCTCAGAGGGGAAGCCAGCAGTAAGATCCACTTTCTGTTCAATAACTGCATCTCTGTATTTGATCTCAGAACGACCTGCTGTGGTTTGGTTAGAGTAGAAACTAATATCTTCAGGTAGGAGATAGTATTGTTACGCAACAATGATTTATTTTCCACTCATCTGATTTTCTGGGAAGGATTTACATGACAGATCCAGATGTGTAATTTTCATAACAACAGTTTGTCTTCAACATGTCAGGATGTTACCAGTCAAACCCTGGAAATAAATACATATACTGTTTAATTCTAGCTCTTTATTAAATCAGATTTTTGTAATTTTCGGAGACTAAATCAGATGAAGTGGGACTATGTTGTGTTTACCTGCGACATACAGCAACTCTCACAGTGTGTGTAGGCAGCACAAAATGTCCTCCTGTCTCGCTGCTGTTAAGATGTGTGCCAGTCTAACACACACACACACACACACACACACACACACAGTGATTATGCATGCTGACCTGATGGTTAGTACCATCACAGTGAGTGTTACTCCGGCTATGTCAAGGTGCTCTTTACGCTTGAAGAGCTCCATTTCTCCGTGCTGTGACACAGAAATAAAACACTACCGAGACACATAATTACATGAACCTGCAGGCTGGTCTTAATTTACACCCGACCTCTTTGACTGTTGCCTCACTGCTGTCCAGGCTTTTGTGCAGATTTAATTATAAAAGTCTACAGTAGCCGATTTCACTAATTAGCACCTTCAATCAGAGGCGGCTATTTTAATTATGGAAATATGCTGGTGGAGTGTTTTATCTGAAATGAACACTTACAGGCAACACTGGCTGCATTTATTAATCTGCAGCTTCCCATTATCTCTGTGTAGCTCAATGCTCAAAGTTTGATGGCTGTTTTCCTTCCCGTCAAAAAGCTACTACTACGGCTGCAGCGACTAGTTCATTAATCGATTAGTTGCCAACTATTTTGGCTGTGGGAGACAGTGATGTACAATTTTCATAATTTCCTGACATTTTAAGGACCAAAAACTAATCAATTAATCGAGAAAATAACAGACGGATTAGTCAATAATGAAAATAATTGTTATTCGCAGCCCTTGATACTACAGACTGAAAATCTAAAGTGAACCGTGATGAAGAAAACAACCAGAATATAATAAGTAGATCTTTTAAAAACGGGATCATTCTGGAGGCAGAAATTAATCTTTAAAAAAATCTATTGTAATTCATTTTAGAGAATAATCCTGTGTGCCCATGATGGATCAAGTCATTTATTGCAGGTTTGAACATTAAACCCATAACCTCATTCTTTCAAGTCTGGTTAATTTAAATAAAAGTCCTGACGTAGTCCTTCAGATGCACTGAGACGTATCCTGTTTCACTCTCTACTCGTTCCTCATTTTCTTTAAGCTCCTCGTCTCATTCTTCTATTTTTATAAAGTCTAAATGCATGTGATGTTAACACATATATGTGGTCCATGTGTCTTGTGCCTTAATATAATACAAGTATTTATGTTGCACTGCTGGTGTAAAAATAGTCGACCTGCAAGGTTAACGTGGTTGGCTCATTCACACCTGTCCGTTACAGCTACCTTTGTCACACACCTGTTCAGCGGTCATGTCATGCCCTGGTCTCACTCACACACCACACACACACACACGCACGCACACACTATAAACACCAAACACACGCTGCCTAAACAATCACATGCAGTGCACACAATAATAGCTGCACATAAAAAACACAGTGCTCTTTTGTTTATAAGGTCACTATGTTTGAGATGCACACACACACAAATACATACAGTTCTTTCAAAGATAGATACATAATTTGTAATAACGACTGGGTTTAATCACTCCATCGAAGATCAAAATGTGTAGCTGGGATCAGAAAAATACCAGTTAGAGCTTTTATAGTTGAAATAACGGCCTCTGCTCCACTGCACCTGTCAGACAGGAGTAAAGTTGCACCTTTAACCCACAACGAAAAACCTGCAGCTCCTGAACGCTGACACAAAGAGTTCAAGATCTCCTGTAAATGTTATTATGTTATGTTACACATCGAGGATCATTTTAATTCAAAAACATACTACGGGAAATACATTTAAAAAGAAGTCAAAATAGGTTTTACTTTCAGGTTTCAGGATGCACATTTTGCAAATCCTCACATTCATTTAGTATCATTTACGTTGGCTGACATGCAACTTCCCATCATCATCTGGCTGCTAAGAAAGTCCCAGCAGGACGCCGCTGACTGCCACTATAAGATGACATGCTCTATTCATCTGTCAGCAGATAACAGAGGAGAGGAAAGGAGCATAATTTGCCCGTCTGTCAGGGCTGATCGAGTAAAACCGCTCCGCTGCTTGAGTTGTTCTCTTGAAATGTTTACTCATACATATAGAAATAATAAAAAAAATAAAAATAAACATCAATCCATCTGAGGACTTTCACAAAAAGAGGGTGTCAGCAGTATTAAAACACAGATGCCAATAGCTTCAATAAGAAAGAAATACTTTCAACTACTACACAGAAAAACTGACAGTGAATAAACAAACACTTCTCATCTCAAAGCTAGGGCAATAAAACAGGGAAAGTTTGCCGTATATGTGCAATTTATGGACAATTACTCAACTTCAGGTTCCTCTGTGAAGGAGACAGTCAATGTTAGGTTTCAGTACGACATTTTTTGATACTAAAAGAGATGAGATACCAAGCCCTACACACAACACACTATGGCAAAAACAAACTCTCTCTGACATCACTCTCTTGCGTCAGGAGTGTCTTGTAAACAACAATTGGCGCTAACCGTGTTTTAACAGCCGATAAAGTGACAGGACCACTGCTGGTGGAGGGAGAGGAGAGAGGGGTTACAACACACAACAGGTGTAGCCGACATTTAGGAGCCGCACCCCGACCCAGAGCTCTCTCCACCAACTACTTCTCTTCTTCCCCTTCCTCCCCTTGTGGGCTTTAAATATCCCCCTCCCTCAAAAAGACCTGAAGCCCTGAACTTGGGTGTCACAGGGACAATTTAGGACAATGACATAAGAGCCCAAGAGTTGAACCCCGACACTCAACCCCGACACACACCTCTAATAGACCAACCTGAACCCCACCGATGTTACCTCTATTCCCCCCACGACGCCCACACAGTTATTAAACACACAGCGAGTAACATCTGAGCGACTTCCTCCGATACTAAACAATGAGATTTGGTGACGTCACCTCTGTTGATGCAGATTATTATAGATCAGTGGTCTTAAAAGCCCAAATCACTGCATGTTCACATTGGCAAAGAGTCAACTTGTGTCTGTGATTCCCAACCTGGTAGCAAGAGGAAGATTGAAAAAAGGAAAAAAAAAAACACAAAATCATGTTTCTTTCTGACTTCTCATCTTTGCATATTGATTAAAAACAATTGGAAACCATCAAAAACTTTCACGGTAATTTAATGGCACAGACTTGGTCAATGTGCTTTCAATCCAATTACTATATATAGAAAATACAATCAAGCCTCACTCACTGGAAAGAATCAAATCAAAAAGATTTTGTGAAATGCAGTTTCAAGTTACATTTTCAGCAGGTTGAACTGTAAGTGAATCAGTCCCCAACATCAATATATCAGCCATCTTTTCCACGTCTCCTCTATGGAGGATCAACGGGGTAAAACCCCAGAGATGCTCCTGACAACAGGCCCCCGCTGGACTCCCAGGCCCGAGTCCAAATACGTAGATTTATGTCTGTGTTTAGAGGATAAAAGGCCTAGGACACCTCTTCTAGTCAAAGTGTGTGTGTGTGTGTGTGTGTAACAATCCCTTTCCAGATGCCAGTGAGATAAACTGTAGGCACGAGGGATTTTAGCTGGTGGAGCAGGTGATGAAAGACAACAGTCCTCCGCCCACAAACACAGTGAGAACAATGCTAATGGATGAAAGATTAACGTTAACACAGGCACAATCCTGCACCACATCATCTACAACCAAGGTTTAGATTTAGATTTATACCAACTCGAGGGAATGGACGGCTAACCTGGTTCAGTCAATCACCTGTTCTGACACAATCATCTGTCTGCATTGTCATATTAATTGCTTCGGCTCAGTGCAGGGAAACATTGTGTCCTGCTCTTCTCTGTTATGCTGCCTTACATTTTGTTCCACTGCCTCGTGCTCCCAGGTCGCTGTGCCACCAGGATGATGATGATGATGATGATGCCAGCCAGAAACGCTAAAAACATAACGATGCTGTTTGTGTGTGTGTGTGTTCACTATTCACACGCGTCAGAGCAGCAACATGGTCTACCCGTAACTTTCCTTTATTTGATACAAATTCAGTTCACAGAGGATGTTGTGGAGGCTCATCTGGTATTGTTGATGTATTAAAGATAATAATCATCATCAAAGTATGGGACAAATGGAGGGCAAGACCGTCTGAACCTAATTTCCTGATTCCCCCTCAACAATTGCTCCTATCTTCTGTTTAAAACACATCCTGCCTAAGTGAGAACTGGATGCCCTCGTCCATAAATCAAACAGACATTCATCTATAGACTCTCTGTGAGCTTTTCAATTGTCAGAAAAAGCTGCACACACACACACACAATCACACACTGACAGCATCTTAATCTTTCACCCTCAACTCAACAGATTCATTGACTGACTGCGTGATCGATGGAAAAGAATAAACGTGGTTGTACAGGTTCGTGCTGGGCGGCAGCAGCAGCAGGCTGAGTCTTTTGTCGGTTAATGAGCTGTGGACTCTGATGACAAGAGAGGGAGAGATATTGGTGTAAGTGGTTGTTGAGGATTTATGACCAGTGCGTCCTGAGAAGGAGGACGTGTTTAAAGGGGAGGAGGAGGAGGGTCTAATTTCAGTAGGCAAGTTCTTTCTCTGAAGTAAGAAGCAAAAGTGTCCGGGCAGATCTAGGGTCAGCTAATTCCACCTGAAGAGGAACCTTGAACATGAGGACCTGTATGTGAAACTGATCTAAGGCTGTCTATAGTAACATATGCAAGTAAGCTACTTTAGCCAAAAGAACAAGTCACTGTCAACCTTGTGATTTTACTCCTGTGCACATTACAGAACCACAGAAACGATATTTAGTGCTCGAGTCAGACGGTATTACAACTCTGATGTGATTTTGTTAGATTGATGACATGTGACTACTGCTGTCATTCAGGAAATCCTCAGTTAGCGTCCACTGAGACCTACTTGCATAAAGCTGTTGACACTTAAAGCTTGTCTGATGCAGCAGCTGATAAACATCTTTCACTTTGCATGTAACAGCTAAGTCTATAACAATGGCGACTGTCATTCGTTGATGGCACAAAATCCTCAAGTTAAATCCATAAAGTCAAAGGCTAACATTTTGATATTTTAACTGTAGCTAACAAGCCTCTGGCAGCGTACTCTGAGGGCTGCAGCCATTATAAAGTACATAATGATATCTTCATGACCTCAGTCCTATTATAAGGGACCCATCATCTCAGCAGACTTCCAACTGATGACTGTAACTTCTGCTACCACCTGCCTATAAATATCCACTGCATATTTTTTTTATATAAAGTCGGCTTCAGTATTCAGTCGGGCTCATTACAGCAGAAGACTGAACGGTCGACATAAACGCAGCATTTGAGTCTGACACCATTACGACCTGCACGGACATTTTGTATCCATGTATCCGCTGTGTGTCATTTCTTACTGAGGTCACTGATTTGGCAGCTCGTGACTTTCTGCTTCCTCATAAAACACAAGTCTCTATTTTCCAACACTGAGCCTGGAGAATAATAAAAAAAAAAAAGTAACACTAGTTGCAGCTTTTTACTACATGAACTCAAAAACATACTCGTGTTGATGACGCAGAACGCTGTTTTAGTTCAGCTCACACAAAAACAAAATCAACACCACTGTCAACCGTGCAATTTCCTTTGACTAATCTGAGCATTAATGCCGTTTACACACCCGCAGGATTGCTTATGATCAGATCAACATGGCTGCCCTCACAGCCCATCAATCATTTCCTACTTTCACCCCGCGGATTTTGACACCGCAGCTGTATATCGTGTGTCTTCCTTCGTCATTACGACACCCTGCAGGCAGTTTTTATATCTTCACACAGGCACACACATCAGAAAACACTTTCATACATATAAAAATACAGCTGATCAAGAATATATAGTATGTCACACACATACAGCAGGGTCCAAAAGTCTGAGACCACTTTCCCCTTTCTAAGTGAACGGGACTCGCACTGCTCAGCCCTTCTCACGGCCTCCGCGGCTCCTGAGCTAAAGCAGTTTATAGAAGCCTCCCTACATGGACACAGCTTCTGGAATAGCAACTGCTATTCGATCTGACTGCAAGCTCTCTCACCTCTCCGCTTATGTTTAACCCTCATACACATACTCGAGACATGCATCGCACAACACGGATACAGCACGCTGCACTGATTAACTCTATTATTTGGACCTGGAGTAGAAATTTAAAATGTCTGGCAAAGTTTAAAGAGCTGTTTTGCTGTTTTAGTGGATTCTTACACAGTGGACAGTGAAGCAAATTATAAGAAAACATTTGAACTAAGTGTAAGACATGCTGTATATATTTAGGTGATGGAGACACGAGAAGATAAACCTTAAATTAAAGTGTCTTTATCAAATGATAAAAAATTTGTTGTCTTTCTTTTTCCTCTATCAAACATCAAGACAAAGATATGCCTTAAATAACTTGTGAAAGACTTGTATCATTGGCCTTCCACCCCACTGCCCCGTGCAGGCCCTAAAATGTATTTTTGTTTACAAATATTAAACATATTGATCAGAAAAACACTAATTTCCTGTATGGTGGTCTAAGCTAGAATGGTACATTTCCTCTGGTCCAGTGAAGGGAAATATTGTTCCTGCACTGGGATCACATGACCCTAACAGAGTGAATAATGGGAGGGAATAAAAGGCGCCTCCCCTATCCCAGATGCATCTTGGGATGCGTTTTCTTTCTTTCTTTCCATTCAAAGATCTCAGACGAGTGAGAGCAACTTCGATGTTATAGTATTATGCAAGAGCATATCAAATTGTGAATTCATTATTAATGGTAACGTGATTTTTTTTTTTTTCAGATGCACATTTAAATCAGTTTGACGAAGCTTAACGTGCAGCTCAGACACATTTGAGCCTACTTCACAGAGGTTAATCAATTATAAATTATACTATATGTTTTTATTCCTACCAACTGCATAAACAGTGCTACCAATATTATGGATATGGACATTATTGGGCCTTAAGAGAAAAATCTCTTGCACTCAGAAGGATTGAACGCTGCCTTTGTATTACCTCCAGGACTTCAGTATTGTCTCCTGGAGCATCAGGCAGGAGGACATGAGATCAATGCCCCCGTCTGGCTGCTGCACTACTGGCTGAGTTGTTAAAGTGCAAAATGAGATTAGACGAGAATAGATTTGATTACGCAGCACCCTAAGATCTCTCCGCGCCCACACACAGAGGGACATTACATTAGGTTGAGTGGATCAATATCACATTACTTAATATAACTTCATATGACTTGAATCTTACGGTGATGATGACTCTTTTGGCCACTTCATTTATTTTACACCCTGTGAAATAGAATAAAACAGAAGAGAGATTTTTACCGAAGCCTAAGTCTCATCCGTGTTTCCCTCCGGGGTTCATTAATACGCTTTCAGTACAAATCTGATTTAAAACATGATTTATCACTCACTGTTGTTTTCAATTTATACAATTTCATTGACTGGGTTATTATATATATTCTCACATCAACTTGAGAGCAAAGAAAGTCATTTCTTTTAATCAAACTAAATAAAATGGTGACAGGATTGGTGGGATGAACATTAAAGGATGTTAAACCTTTATATTGTCATTTTGAATGTTATCACAATATTAATTTGGTCCATATCTTCCATCACTGTGGGTTTGTACAGTTTATAACAAGCGTTCACCATTTGGCTAATAGGTCAGCCGAGTCAATAAGGCTGTTGATAGCTCTACTGTATGTAATGGGTATTTATAGGCCATTGCTATCATAAGCTTCACTAGGCAGCCGGTCATTGACTTAGTCAGTTAGCAGCTGAACTCTTAAACTATGTGAAACAGAAGATGACTTTTGGTCGCGGTGGTAAACTTTGCTGTATTGTGATTTTTCTGTGTACTTTTGCTATTTCAACACACACACACACACACAAATTAAACTACAACATAATTAAAAGGTATTTCATGAAGCGTCAACAGTGCTGTTATGCTACCAGCATAAATCCATCATGACAAAAATAATACTTCCTTTTTCCGAACCGATACCCACATGTTCGGCATTACAGATGGACTTTTTGAGTGAGTGAAGTCCTTTAAACAGTTATTGATCCTGCTTGTAACGATCACAACTGTGTGTAGATGTTCTCGAGTAAAAGACCTCTCCAAGCTGTCAGCCCAGCATCTGTGTGAAAGCAGACATCAATAAGCTTTGAGAACTACTGTCCTCGCCTCATCTCTTCAATTAGCCTTGAATAACCGGGACCGAGTGAAATGAAACCCATTGGTTCTTATTTCTAGGATTACGGTTGTGCTGAGAAAACGTATCAGAAAGATGCACCCAAACATCATCACTATGTCCGTTCATCTCTCATTTCATCTGACACCCCTCGCTAGATGTCTGACATGTTGTTTTTTTTCCTATAAAATGAACCAACCATTAATCATTTAGCTAGAAATCTATCAGAGCTGGCTGATAAATATAAACCAGAGTCAAGATGTACAAGTCAAGACATCACACACACTATGTCTAATGTCAGATTTAGCCTCACTGTGTTGACAAACACTTTACTACTCAAAGGATGAGCAGCTTTTTTCCATTGAAATTTTAAGGACGGAAGAGAGAACAGGTGGCGCTAAGATTCCCTTTCATATTCATTACATCGCAAAATGATGCTTCGGCTATATTTATGGGCTGATATCAGCTCCTTAAGCTTGATTTTACATGCCGAGAAGAGCAATGGAGTACGATGACCTATTCCCCTGAGAGTCTGAGCGGTGAAGCCTAAAGAGAGGGGCGTGCTTGGCTATGCGTGGTTTTCAAGGCCTATTATATCGTCTTACAGTGAAAAGATTGACAGGTGCATGAGACGGAAAAAAATAAAAATATAAATAAAAGCAACTCTTCTTACAGGCAAAGAAAAAAAAATAGAGGTGCAAAAAGGACATATCGATAACGTGGGAGAAAAGACGGAAAGAAAAAGAGCAATGAAGCGAAGGAGGGAGGGAAGTTGGAGAAGCAAGTTGAAAAGTATTTTTAGGAAGATGTTTATTTGTAGGTCTGTGAAACCAAGCCGGGCTGTATATCTACCAGCCTTGCCATCTCTCCCTCTCTTCGTGCTACCATCTGTTGAGGCGTCTCAGCCTGTCACAGCAGCGGATGAAAACATTTTACATTGACAGAACAATCCTGCAGATTCACTGGTGCCATCTGAACATGCATATATATTTTCTTTTATTAAATGCTGCTGTTTTACGCTGTAATGCTCCACAATAGTGCAGATTAGGTGATATTAGTTTAGATTACATTTGATTTAAATTATCCCTGTAAGGGGAAATTGGCTTGTGGTAGGAGCACAAAATAGGATGCAGGAAAGAAAAAAAGTGCTGCAAACTGCTGCAGATCCATTAATATATCTGCATACTTTTGGCATCATTTGATATCATCTTAATCTATAATAATATCAGTCTGATTATTTTTACTGCTGACATTTGACCAACGGTGGTATGAAACCTGTGATGAATTAGCATCGCTGCTAAGAAAAAACACTATTTTTAAAGCTGAAAGAATTGAAGAGTTTAACCTTTTACACTTATTTACTTGTGCAAAGACGCTACAGAGACAAATGAATCACCGAAAACAACACATTCACACATCCTTACAATCACAGAGAAAATGCCACATAAACACTTGAGTTGTTTCATAGTGAGTCCTCTCCTGTTATCTTTTTGCAACTTAAAAAGTCTTATTAGGTGAATTTATCTCTATTATTGTACAATTTCCTGTTGAACTATTGTTAAAGAGGCTTTGAGAAATTACCTAATTATCCATGTTTAGCTTTTGGTTACTTTATTCTGTAGATTATGTATGCTAGCTATGGGATTGGGATATAATTGTATTAATTATTGATGCTAAACGAGTTTAGCTGACATATTATATTAAAACTATATCCATTAAATACCCTCCTGGCTAACGTTAATATATCTTAAAGAGTAAAACTTGTCGGTATCTACCTGACAGATGATCTACCTGGCAGCTAATTTCAGTTTGTGCTCCAGCTAGCTTACTGTTGTCAAAACAAACACGACAAATATCTTTCTGAAACAAGTGAAACAGAGCGACGGCAGGTCAACGTGTGTGTCAGGTGAACATTTAGGTAAGTTATACAGCTATATTTTAAACCTTATGTCGTTTCTGTCCCAGGTTTTTTCGACCGCAGACCGTCACCTGTGTCCGTTGACTTCTGGCTCCGACCGGCAGCTCATTAAACGCACCTGTCACGCTCGTCCTCCGCGCGACAAGGCCAGCTGGTCGCCTAGGCAACGACTTTTCTCCTTGCTATGGCTAACACTAACGGCTAAATAAAAAAAATATATAGTGTTTACAAATCACTTTTTGGTGTTTTATATTAGTATTTATAAAACTATTTAATTCAATATTCATGAGTTACACGAAAAATATTATATTATATTATGTTAATAATAGCCAAAATTAAATTCGTTAATTAATAAACTGGCTGTTGAGTTTCACCTCTGAGTTCAGTGTTGTGCTTTTAAACTTGTGTCAGGTTATTTTATTCAAGTTATGAAACGCATGTAGGCTGAAGACTGGGGAGGGTGGTAAAAATTTATATTTAGACAAGTCTTCGCGTAAGTGAAAGACAACACTGAGAAAGTTCAACGGCTTAAAATATCTGCACACACAGCTTCCAGCAGAGCCAGCTGTGAGGACAACTTAACCCAGTTTCAAGTTGAGCTGTTTTTTTAAATTCTACACAATTAGTCTTAATAGGAAAATCTGATAGAAAACCTGTTAAAAAGCTTTTTTTTTAAAAATAGTCCCTTCATTGATAAAAGGGCAAGGGTCAGTCTGTGCGTAATTACGCACGGCGGCACAGGCTTACTCCAAGCCTGACGACCTACCTTCCTCTGCTGCTTCTCCCAGGCTGGGTCAAGCAGCAGGTCCCTGTCCCAGTCATCCTCTTGGATCATGTACGCCTCTTCATGCTGGATCGTATAGGAGTTGGTGCTGTATGTGATATGGGTTTCGACAGCTGTCATCGTGCCGCCTCTTGTCAGAACTTCTCACGTCCCCCTCAGCTTATGTTAAGAAAAAAAAAGTAATCAGCAATAGAAACGACGACGACGCCGTGTGGGCAAGAACCTCCTCTCGCTTTCAGGGGGGAGAGACAGTTAGGGGCTGCAGAGACCAGACTCCACTGGTGCGAGGTGGCTGTGCGGAGGTGGTGCTCCCACTACCAGAAGACCCTGCTGGCCGGTGCTCCTTTTCCTGGTCAAAAGTGGCACACGTGACCGCACCCCAATAAGTATGGGAACCGACAGCTTGGGTATCAGGTTCTGACCCTAAAAAGGTGTAAAAGGCGGGGTATAATGCCTCGGACAGGAACAGAGGGCCTGTGAGTGGTGTGCAGGAATGTCAATTACGCCCCCTGGCACAAGAGAGGTTTTTATGGTCTGTGTAATGCACCTGTTGCTGTTAGTGAACCTCAATGGCAAAACCTAGGCCTCAGTAGTTTCAGTCTGTCTCTCGCAGAAATCAGGATCAAAGAATTGAACATTATGTTTGCAGAAATAAAAGGAGGTCATTTAAAGAAATAAGAGAACTCCAGGCAAAGTATACCTGAGAGAAAGCAACTTATTTCACTGCTGATTTATTTCCTACTATAAACAACACTACAATGTCTCCAACAGTCTATGAAGAAAAAAAATTAATAATACTGTATTTCTCATCTCTGTGCAGAAATGTAATTAAACAATAAATAAAATGAGATTGAGGCACTTTCATGAGGAGGGGAAAAAATGAATTTATTCATGATTTGCATGCAGAATGAAAATAATGCTTCAGAAATACAGGTTAAAAAAGGCATAAATATGCATACACAACCTTACAATATAATTTGTGTTTTTATACCAGGATTTTTCATTTAACAGTAAACATGTCGATGCAAATATTTTATCCAACATCCATCAACTAAAATCCCCTCCCCCTCCCCTCCCCCCATATTCAACTTTGTGCTGGATCAAATTCCCTTGAAATGAGCAGATCCAGATGTGCTATCTCTTTGGAAACTAGAATGATGATGAAGATGATGATGATGATGATGATGATGATTTCTATCATAATTAACACGGCATTTAAATGTAACTACACTCGGCTTGGTCCATTAACCTACTTGAAGAGGCTTAGCTACTGTGTGACTATTTGTGGTTAACGTTAAGTACATTAATGCTACTTCTTCTCAGCTGAGGGAATTGAATAAGTAAACATAATGCGACTGTGTCTGAACCTTCTCCAGTAGCTATTAAACATATATATATATATAATATATATATATAATATCAGGGGTTGGGCAATATAACATGAGCATCTTATAATACAATCCAAGCCGATACACAACCACCTGACACTGCAGCATCAACGTTTACCAGCTCCCACATTTATTTTCAACAGAATTTGAACTTCTTAATGAATGCAGGGGTGTTGTATTGAATTGCATTGCATTTTGCAGGTGTTCATGTCCTGTCCATCACCTGTAGACGAGGTAATATGTGAGGTAAAACTCCACTGCTGGCATGAGTGTCTGAATGAAGAGGATGAGCAGCAGTAGATATCTGGATAGTCATGGTCTTGTAGGTTAAACCTTCTGCAAAAAAAAAACTATAAAGGCAATATGGTCTATGGCGGGTTGTGTTTAAACCAAGCTAGAGTGGCCACACACACACACGCATACATACACACACACAATCAGTTAATACCTGCTGCAGGAGAACAGATGTAACCTGCGGGATGCCATCAAAACACAACAACACAGGAAGGTGTGCATATATAGAGCATCTGGATTCACAGTTGTTCTGCTGTCCAAAACCACAGAAGGTGTGAGAGAAGAGCGGGTGAGGAAGTGGCGGTGACGATGGGGGGTGGGTGAGGAGGCTGCAGCGAGCTTTGGCTGTCAGTATGTGTGACTGAACTCAGGAGCGGGAAGGGGGCGGAGGGGTTGTTAGAGATGCGTGGCTGCATTCACCCAAGCAAAAGGAAGCCCGGAGACTCACAAACACCTTGAAAGCCTTTAGTGAGGAGGTGGGAGAGTGGGGGAGGAAGGGGTGGCTGAAAGAAATAAAACTGCAGCACCGTAAGCCCTGATCATGGAGGCCGAGAAGGAAGTCAAGCCTGTTTTCTTCTCATTCTGCTGGTGCATTGGATTTTTAGGGATTATTAATAGTTTTTGTTAAAAAAAAAACACTTGGGAACATATGTTGCAAAACCTTTTTAAATGAACATTACGTCTATTATATCAAACACCAACAGGGTCCTCCAAGAACAGGAAGATGTGGTTAGTGAGCAGCTTTGGACAGAGGATCCCTCCTCTACCGACTCACCTTTTAATCAATTCATCTATTCATTCCTCTCCTCCTCCGTCTTCCCTTCCCCGTGCTCGTTAGGCAGACAGAAGGCCGCGGCCTCTTTGTCTCGACTCCATCTCGCAGCTGTCAGAGCAAATGGCGGACAACTCAATTGACTCTGCATACGTGATGCCGCCTGTGATTGTGGCTTTGTTTTGTGTGTGTGTGTGTGTGTGTGTGTGTGTGTGTATATGAGGTTAAGCTCTCTGCCTCAGCACAGGGACAATCTTAACAGGTAATAACACATACATAGCGCTCAAAGCACATGTCCAGCCAGTCCAGCTGATCCCAGTATTAAGAGAAATAAGAGCTGCCGTACCAGAAAAGTCCTATATGAACCCTGAGATTGATGAGAATCTACAGGTCAGACTGGCCTCATACCTCGGGCCTATCTTATAGGATGTTTCTGATTGGCGCGTAGGCTGTGAGGCACCCAGAGATGAGACAATTATTAACCTCCGCGGTCAGAGGTTCATTTGTCATCTTAGATGTAATGCAGCTAAATTGTGTCGAGAAACAGGAGTTAATATCCCTCCCACAGGCATGTGAAGCAAACCCAGCAAACCCAACAGTTTTAGCAAAAGCGACTCGTCCAACATTTAAGTCTCTGTGTCATGTTACGGAGTCCGGCGGCGGGCCACCACACATACACTGTCCATTGGCACGCCCAGGCCTCTATGGTAACAAAGGAGGGTGGGGAGGTTGGGTCAGGTGGATGGTTCTGGGAAGTTGAGTCCGAGCCAGAGCCACAAACCCAGATCCAAGGTGGCGACGGCGGTGGCGGCGGAAAAAAAGCGCTGTGTATGTGTGTGTGTGAACGGCGGAGAGGAGAGGCGCATAGGGACAGTAGGGCGGGGGTTGAGGAGGAGGATGGAGGGGATGGAGGGGACGGAAGGAGGGAAGGAGGGATGGGGTGAGGGCGGCGAATTCGGCGGTGGAGAGGGTGGGGGTGTGTCCGCATGTGCCAAGCCTCACCAATGAATGAAACATCACCCAAGACATTCATGCTCTTTCTATGTTTCTCTCTCACACACACACTCTCTCTCTTTCTCACACACACTTCCCTTTATTCACTAGTCACACATACACTCATACACCAGCGGGGACAGTCAAGTCGCCTTGTATGCTGATGCAAGACAGGACTTGGTCTTGTGGATAAGGTCCTAGCCACACCCCCACCCGCCACCCCCACTGAGGAAAAGCCCAAGGCTGTAGGTGTAGCACTGCCATTGCAGCAATAGGAGGAGTTACGGAGTGGGGAGAGGGGGAGGTGTTGATGGCGGAGGAGAGGAGGGGGAGGAGTGTTTGGTCAAGGCACAGTCAAAAGGAGGGGGGCGGCAGGTGGGGAGAGGAGAGGTCAGTGCTTTTGTTTTTGCTTTGTTTTGCTTGTCATTTACCTTGGTGGTGAAGAGAGAGAGAACAAGTTCCCACTGCGGTGGCGTCGCGCTAAAAGTCATCCCCATGGCTCACGCCGCCACGCTCACGCACGGCTGCGCACTGGCCGTTCCAGGTGGCACGGTGACCTAATTCAGTTGAGATAGTTAGTTCAGAGCTGGACTGTCGCGGGATTTCTTTTTTTTTTTTTTTTTTTTGCGTTGAGTCACAGATTATCACACATGCAGTCTGTGAGTAGAGTGGACACAAGAGACACACGGAGGGGGAAAGAATTTGGTGCAGCAGGGAGAGACCAGACCAGACGCACACCCATCAACCCCAGGAACAAGACTGCTCCACAGATCAAAATGCACCCAGGCCATTCTATCTGTGTGCCTCTCCCCAGCTCTCGATGTAATTTCACAGTGCGTATAATGTCAAATGAAAAAAAAAAGGACCATAAAAAGCCTTTTCTTGATGGAATTAAATACTGAAATGCATTTTTGTGAAGTGCAAACACCTTGTTAGGAGGTTTGCACACAGTTTGAGAAGCTGGAGAGAGAAAGGAGCACCAACCCGCACTTACCCTGACCAAAGAGAGCAAAGCTGGGGCAGCATCTACACCTGTCTCCCCCTGGGTCCCCAGTCAAATGGGTCTGGTGGCCATTTTACACAAGAGAAACAGATAGTGGAGAAGAACAACATAAACAAGAAGGGGAAATGTCCAAACCCTTTGCTTTCTTTTACCATAGTAGTCAGCCAAACATTTTTTATTATAATAATGTTTATAGTATACATATTCTCAATAAAAAGCATGCTTTTTTTTGTTTTTGTTTTTAACTTTTCTTTTGTTTTTTTCCTAAAAAAAAAAAAAAAAAAAAAAAAAAACGAAACAAAAAAGGCAAATTAAAATACTCCTCTAGAAAATACGGTCTCAAACATGGCAAACAAGACATTTCGCAAACCACATAACTCTACAAAGGATGCAACTGGTATGTGTTTATATATATATACGACACAGAAAGATTACACTGTGAGATGCAAAAAAAGTCACTTAACCACTAGTAACCACAGGGGGAGAGGGGAAAGGGGAAACAGCGAGGCAGTAAGGTGATTTCAGAGGGCAATGTCTGTGTGTGCATCAGACCGCTGTCACATAGTATTTGCAAAAAAATAGAAACCAAAAAAACAACTCAGTGATTGTTCTAAAAACCTTGTTAGAGAACCGGATGGGTGGGGTTTCCCACGGGACACGAATGTTTCACACGAAATTCAAGCTTTTTGCTCTCCTGTTGCTGCAAACCCCACCGATCAGATCCAACAACCAGATTCAAACAAACGTTTTGCAAATCACGATCTGAAGCAGGTCTGGTATTTGGGGATGGGGAGAGAAAAAAAAAAAGAAAAAGAAAAAAGGATGATAGTCGGGGGCAACTGGAAGACACTGTCCCATCTCTCGCTTCATTAGTGCTATCACTGTCGTTTCTGCTTAAAACCAGCAACTACGAGTGTGAACCCGGGAAGGGCTCAGTTTGTGGCTTTTTAAAAACCTTATGATATGAAACAGATCTAATACACGAGTCTATAAGAAAGCTTCACTGCTCGTAGCCTTTTTGGATACTAAGCTCTGAACGGCTCCCGGTATCCCCCACCCCACCCCCACCCCACGCCCGCCCCACCATCACCCTGAAATGATTAAAAAGTAATATCAAAAGCACTTAAAATGGGAGATCCCTCCACGTAATGCACTTCACTCAAAGCTTATAGGCACATAATTGAGCTTGTCACATATAATCATGATTCTAGGTAGGATGCAGTGTAAGGATCCTTTGTAAACAGCTCATTCAGTAGTCACACATGGGTTTCCCCCCCCCCTGTCCCATGCACAATTCATTACACCCCAGGTTACATGTAAACCACACTAAAAACAAACAAAATGAGTAAACTATTTATTTATTTATTTATTTTAAAAAAGGCCTCTGAACATGTAGGAGGACTAAATACAGAACGTCTACAAAAGTCACCGTCTGACTCCTCCTTTACTGAACTGCTGACCCTGTAAACTTACGGAGGAAATGAACTGCTGACTGAGTGAAAGAGTGGAATCGAGTCGAGTCTACACTGAAATCTACTGTCAGAGGTAGGCAGCTGTAGAAAGAGAGAAAGAGAGGTGAAGCAGTGTCTTACAGCTTGATAGTTAGAGCACAGGTGAGGGAAGGATTTGGAGGGAGGGGGGGGAGAGAAAAACAACAACATACATTACAGTACGTTTTATGTGTGCTTAACGTTTTGTTTTCTGCAAGGTGCAGTCTTAGCTGCGGCGTTTGTGCGCTGCAAGGACAGGAGCCCGCACATACAGTATCTCTCTCTCTTTCACTCCTACACGCATACGACATCCATAAGTCACATTCGAGACAAATGCCCCCACCCGCAAAACAACCTTGGTTCTGTATGGACACCATGCAATGCAACCAGTACACAATATGCGTTTGTCTGACGTCCCATCTGATTACATTACAAACTCTTCAACATAAGGCAAAAAAGGTTTTAAAAATTAGCTGCCCTAACTGATCATCTAGGCCTAAGGAGGATGGCTAATAGTTTCAATAAACCATTGTCTTTTAGGGTAGATTTGGCCTTAGAAAATCATAACTGGGTTGCGGAAATAAAGGCATATGAAACGATTGACTGGGTCAATCTAATACTGGCACAAGTGTGAGACTGGCACGATAAAAAATAAAAATAAAAAAGTAAAACCGAGAAGCGTAAAGAATGCCCGAACAACCGATGAGAGCCTCCCTTTCATGGCTGCACTGTGTGTATGCAAACAGGACCAAGGTCAGCTGATCAAGTCCCTCGTAAAAATCAGGTTAATAAACCAAGCCACCGGTTTCAAAACCCATCTCACACACTCACTGTAGAGCCCCCAGACACACAAACACACACACACACACTCATGTACACGCACATACAGCTGCTGTAAGGTGGTCGAGTTTGGGGTGGAAGAGGAGGTGGGTCAGGTGTGAGGTTTAGGGCAAAGAGGAAGGGGTGGGGGCATAGAGTTGTGTGCGACTATCGGAAGGGGGGCTCAGGCGTGTGAAGGGAGAGTTCGGGGCGGCGGAGGATGGCCTCCTTGCGCGTGGGCGGCGGCAACGGCGGCTCATACACCCTGGGCGCAGCCATGGCGGCTGCTACTGCCGCAGCGGTGGGGACCACTGGCCTGAGGGCGTCCAGCGTCGCGACCGGTTGGCCAGACATCGCCGCAGACATCGCAGTAGGGACGGCAGACACTCCCGGCATGCCAGAGAGGGCTGCCATTGTGCTCGGGGGAGGGTAGGCATACTGGAACTGGGGGTACTGCTGCAGCTGCTGGTAGTACTCCGCATAGTACCTAAGAGAAGGGAGGAGGGAGGGAACGGAGAGGGATGGGTTTAGGGAGGTCGAGGAAGGTTTAGGTAGGAAGAGGGACAGCAGCATTTATTGTGGCACTTGGCAACAGAGGGAGTGATAAAGCAGATAAAGATGCATGATGAATGCAATAGTATCATTAATCAGCCATGAGAAATGTGCCTACAAGCATGACTAAAAACATAAATCTGGTCCCTAGAGTTAGCATTAATATGTCATAGTACAGTGGACGTCCCAGTGCATTACAGTAGTTTAAAAACTGAAACGCCACATTCTCTGGAAACGTTTCAGTGATGCTGCATAGTTAAGAATCAAAGATCATGTCCTACCTGGCCATGGGGTCCTCTGCAGCCTCTACTGCTTCTTCTGCTGCTCGACCCGCTGGTGTGGGGAGCAGGGGTCGCCGTGGCTTTGCTCTCTGGTAAATAAACGGCTTCATCACTGGGTCTGGTAAAAGAGGTGCCGACCTCCGTAGGGGACTGCGGTCCCTTTCCCCAGACTTTGCTGCAGCAGCTGCCACTGCAGCAGCAGCGGCTACTGACTGCTGCTCAGCCACTACCTGCTGGCCTTGGGCAAAATAATGTGCCTGCCTGGCTGCCTCAAAGAGGGCTGTGGTAGGGTCCGCTGCTCCCATGGCGCTTATATGAGCGTAGGCTGGCGTGGCAGCACCATAAATTGCTGGAGCTACAGTGTAGGCGGGGTTGACCGCAGCTGCTGCTGTTTGCATTTCTATTCCATGTGCAGCAGCCAGATAGACGGGAGGGTTGGCCATAGTTGGGGTGTAAACCGGAGTTGTGTAGGCAGCCGCAGCCGCCGCCGCAGCAGCAGCCGCCGCCGGACTTGCAGCCACTTGGCCGTAGATGTTAGGGGCCATCGAGCTGTATACTTGCGTAGCGCCTGATGTAAGAGCTGCCTGATTGGCTACTGTTCCATAAAGCTGACTGGCAACATTGGCACCGTACACCTGGCTGGCAAGGGCACCGTAAACAGCTGGATTCACTGGGTTTCCATCAGTGCGTGTGCCTGTGGTGATCCCAGTGAGAGCTGCGTACGTGGGATCAAACGTGGAGGTGTTGTAGACTGAATTATGCACGCTTTGCTGGACCTGTAATGGCAGGCCGGCGGCTGCAGCAGCAGCGGCGGCCAGGACCGCTGCCTGACTCTGGTACTGCTCCAGAGAGGGCTTCCCCACCGGGCATTCTCCAGCATAATGGCCCTGCTTTCCACAGTTAACGCAGGGGATTTTCCCTGTAGGTGCCTGTTTGCTGGGTTGGACCTTGGAGAGCTCCACAGATAGGGGGCGCCCCTTAAACGATGTGCCGTGCAGGGCCTCGATGGCCTGGAGCGCATCTTCCTTGTTTTCCATGTGGACAAAGGCGTAGCCTGCAGAAGAGGAATGCCTGGCTGTCATTGAGCGCAGGGAAAACAATTAGGATCACAGTGGCATCGCCACAGGCACTTACTTATTATATCTACGATAAAGTACGACTATGATAAACGGTGATTTGTGCCAAAAGAAGCCGCCATCGTCCATCTTTACAAGGACAACAACTTTATGCAGTCACTCACAATTATAACATAACTGTCAGATATAATCTCTTACCTGACGTAACGTCACTCATACACTATCTCCACAACTGTAGCATCATTAAGCACAACTTGGGAGGGAGATTCTCCCAACAGAACAATTCAAAGGTTACTTTGAAAGGTGTCTTCGCTCACCTTTGACTTTATCACACTCGAGCACTTTCCCAAACGTCTGGAAGAGCTGCTGGAGGTCTTCAGTGGTGCACATCCCACTCAGATTACCCACAAACACCTTGGTGGAGTGCAACGGCCGTCCCCTCGACTCCTCCACCACCAAATTCCGTCCACGAAACTCTCGTCCATTGAGCTCCCGTATGGCACGCTCGGCGGCGCCCTCGCCCTGCAAGTGGACGAAGGCGAACTGCCGCAGCACACTGCAGCTGACCACCTGGCCGTAGGGTTCAAAGATAGCCGACAGCTCCTCCTGGGTGGTGTCCAACGCCAGATTGCCCACGAAGAGCTTCACTGTGTGGCTCTTGTCCATGGCGCTGCAGAGAAACAGAGGAGCGGTGCGACTGCGGTTAAGAGATTAGCGAGCGGAAAACAAGTATCAGCTGCCACAGATGTAACTACCGATCATGCCACACAGCCGCCACACCTTTGGGTGTATGTCAGTGTGATGAAAAAGGGGGAAGTGGTGTGTGTGTGTCTGAATACAGCGGTAGACTGCAGTACAGGGAACATAGCTGACCCAGCTATTCAGTTTCTTTTTCAGGGCTTAAAATGCTTGCGGGGGAGGGGCGCTGCTGACGAAACTTCTATTATTTGTCCGAGAGATTTGAGAGATAAAAGCTCCGGAAATTAAAACACACACACACACACACGTCACACGTTTAAGAAGTTTCACTCATATTAAAAATGCGGCAAAGTTTCGGAGGTCACAGGGAAACGTTTCTCCGACATTTATGAATCAGAGATGAAGTAAGCTGCACAGATTAAAGGCTTGAATTAGCAGCCAGGTTAGGCCAATCTCACAAATTAAATACCACACGCAGACCCAAACATTTGCCTCAGGTCAGATAAACTCCCCGCAGAAACCAAGATAACACAACAACACGTATATATAGACAACCTGGGGGAAAAGGACACTTAACATTTATGGTGATTTTAATAACTTTCATGATTTGAGGTGTTCAAATGCCACCTTTAAAATGTCCTCACAGGCTTCTTCTCTGCAGGACGAACCACACGGTGTCTCTATAGGTCGTTTAAAGACTTATTCTCTTTCCCGTAACGACCTTTACGGCTGACTGTAAATCAAAGGGCAAAGTGGAACATGACACCAGAGAGTGACGTTTCTATTTTATCGTTTTAGGCTCCGGTCAGCTGCTACTGAATGAACGACAGCGGCGACGGGAGAAGTACTCAGATCCTTTACTGCGGTAAAAGTACAGCAACGTAAAAAAATTAAAAATAAATAAATACTCCGTCACAAGTAAAAGAAAAATTATACGCAAGTAGAAAGGTATAAGTATGAGAATGTAATTTAAGTACTAAAGTAAAAGTACTGTGTGTGTATCAGCTAGTTTAGTTATTTTAGTCCAGTGGTTCCCAACCTAGGGGTCGGGCCCTTCCGAAGGGTCACCAGATAAATCTGAAGGGTCATGAGATGATTAATGGGAGAGAAAAGAAGAAAAAACAACAACATTTTTTCTCTATATTATTTGACTTTTTGGTGAAATATTTAATCATTTGAACATTTATTAAAACAAAGTGAGTAGTCTTGGAAACCAGTTTCATGTTTAATAATGTGTTTTTAAATGTGTCATATAAATGTAGCGGTAACAGAAAGTACAACATATCTACAAAAAGTAGCATGAAACGGAGATGCAAGTTCAAGTACCTCAAGATTGTACAGTACTTGAGTAAATGTACATACTGTCCACCACTGTTGTACATAGATACATGTGTTTAAGGGCAGTATGCAGTATGTAGTAGTAGTTTTCTCCTGTGTGTGTGTGTGTGTGTGTGTGCCCTGTATTTACATATGGCTGCAGCATGAACACTGGCTTCATGATCAGAGGGGGGGAAGCTGCTTTTCTGATGACGCAGCACGACGCTGAGTCAACGCATTTCCAGCCGCTTGGCTCATTTTAAGGAGAAATAAAAAATGCCTCAAGTTAAGTTAAGACTGTTTGAAAACACTGTCAACGTTTGCTGTATAAATACATACATACATATATATATATGTGTATATATATGTATGTGTGTATAATAGTGAGACACGGGATGCTTGTTGGTTTCACTCTCTGGTGTCCAAAAGCAAAACAAAAACACACAAATACAACACAATAATAAACACACTGGACTCTGATATGCACCTTAAGATAAACAACACACACACATATGCTACAGTGTGTGTGTGTCTCAACAGTTGATTGATACAATGCAACAACAAGACAGCCCCCGTTTTCCGCACAGGAATGAATACAGTGTAACACCGAGTGAATCCGGCGCAGCGACGCCGTCAATCCGCCTTTTGTCTGTTTAACACGAGTCCAACCGCGATCAATCACATCAGATCACATTAATGCTGCAGTTAAAGGCGATTACATCAAAAAACAAAAAGGATCTACCATCTTACCTAGGCGGTGCTGTGTTTCAAAATGGTAGCGCCTGCTTCCGTTTGAATGTCGGGCATACTGCTGGAGTCTGCAGAGGGGGGAGGGGGGGGGAGGAGGAGGGGGAGGGGGGGAGGAGGAAGAGGAGGGCTGCACCCGGAGGATGCTCAAACCTCACAAAAAAAAAAAAAAAAAAAAGCACTCATGAATCACTCAAGTTTCATTTCATTTATTAGAGCCACTAACCACAGGTTGAATTAAAGAGCTCATTACGTGTTGAAAACACAGACAAGTGCAGAATTATAATATGACAAAGATTCAAGGATTTGCTTCCCAGTTCATTTAACAGAGTCTTTTTTTTTTCAAAATAAAATAAAAAAAACATCTGATTCCAGTTTGTGAATGTGAGTATTTTATGGTTATGGACTGTTGATTGGGACAAAAAAAAAGACATTTTATAGACCAAACGACTGACAGATTAATTGATAATGAGAAATTATTTGCAGATATTTGGACTAAAAAAAAACAAAGAAATGAATCAACATATTAATCGATTACTTAAGCAGGTATTAGCTGCGTTCACGGCCCACACATAGAAATGGAAAAGATGACAACCCCTGAACATTTGGGGGAAAATTCAATAGGCTTATTCAGGCGTCACAAAGACGGATGGCTCAATATGAAAAAACTTACTACACACTCTCACATGATCAATACGGTGCACACAGTGACCCAACATTGATTTCTTCATCAATAAATATTCTTGACTCTCCCAACAGAAATCAACAAGTATCAGCAGGTAATACTTCAATACTTCAATCATTAAGTACAACTTCAGAGAAGTAATCAAAAAAAAAAAAAGGATGGATATAAAAAACATAAGTTTCCAGCTCTGTGTGGCTGTGAATTTGGCCGCAGCGACAGTAAACAACTCAAACCTTCAGCCCCTCGTGCTCTTTCACTCTGGATGGAATTTGACTCTCTCTCTCTCTCTGGAGCTTTTCCTAATCTCTCTTACCCGGGTCACTCACCCCACCTTATGGATTTATAACAAACACACCGAGGCAGGAACGGTGTCCAGATGCAGCTATATACCTCTATATGCTCAGAGTTGGTCCTTTTTATTATGCTTCTTTAACAGATGGAATTGTTTAAAATAAAAACACACTATGGTGCGTTCATGGCTGCACGTGTAAACCTGCGATCCTGGACGACGACCCTTGTTTGGTTTTGTTGTGTTTGATTTGATTGGCCTTCACTTTTATTTAGTTACAAGTGCTTTTAGGAAACATGCATAATTAGCTTAATGCAGACATTTTAATTTATCCCAGCCAGCGCTGTGATCCCAAATCTTACAAGCGTATCATTTTAAACGACGATGACTTCGTTAAACAAACATCTAGTAAATCAGGTGACTTTTACAAAGTCCCAGATTGTCGTATTCTGCTTTAGAAAGAAAAGATAAAAAACTAAATAAAATAAGGCCTTTTTTCTTTGGTCGTCTGTCTGGCAACATATTCGTCTGTTGCTCTGTCTTCCTCGCTTCAAAAAATGCGTCCTCTTCTCTTCGAGAAGCTCTTTGCGTTCAAACTTCCAAACACGGATCATTAATGCGACAGTCACAGATCTGGCTGGTGTGTGTGTGTGTGTCAGGTTCAGAGGTGTGCTGCTGGCGTCTCTGTGTTGACTTTGCTTCGACCTTTCCCAGCTAACGGCCTGTCTCTCTCCTCCCACAGTGTGACCCCGTCACACGCGCAGATCTGTTTGGGATTTTGGAAAAGGCCTGCTGATCGGGCGATAATGCCACAGGCCAGCCTGTAGAGCAGAGACAGAGAAATGACGATGGACGCTATAATACATAATATCATTATACTTTAACCTTTAATCTTGTCTTGTATTAATCCAAAACTGATGACCCACCTGTCGCCGGAGTTTCCAGTCTGTTTGGAGAGGGGGTGAACGCCTCGACCCAGGTCGTCCTCCTCTGCATCCACTACCAGCGACCGACCAATCACATCCCATACCTGCAGCGTGGGCACCAACGTAAAAAAACAAACATATTTCTTCCTAAACCTTAGTTAAGCTTAATATATTGATGTTATCTGGCTTCCTAAAAGTGCCATGTATGTGTATGTGTGTGTGTGTGTTACCTTTAGCTGACTATCTTCTAGTCTAAATGAGGCTCTGCCATCTGGTCCGGCAACAATATTTCCCAGATCACCTACGTGCTGCGCAAAAATATAAAACATGAATACAATTCATGTGAGGATTATACATAACCACCCTGGCACACAATGAATAAATAACACTGAACCGTAAAAAAAAAAAAAATAATAATAAAAAAAAATACACAAAGAAAGCCAAGAAACGGTGGTTCTGAGCCGCAGCTCTTTCACACTACCTGGAGCAGAAATGCTCCAAATAGCTCCTGTGGGACAAATTCAGGAATCTGAGCAGGATATCACGTGTTAAATTTGGCCTCGTGTTGAAATTCTTTGTGACTTTGTGATGATTTATGATATAAAAACCCCAATATTTACTTTATGTTTTGCTCCTCATAGCACAGAGCAAGCAGGCTTCAAACATCAAGCTTAAATAAAAAAAAATAGAAAGAAAGAAAAAATGATTTTACTGTATTATAAGAAAAAGATATGACTGTACCCTTTCAGAGTCCCCTGGACCACCGTGTTGTCTTCCAAAGGGATTATAATGCTCTCCACAACTGTAGAGACGGAGACATATATCAAACATGTAACTTTGCAGCCTCGTTCAC
The DNA here is from genome assembly GCA_036937835.1 of Pampus argenteus. Lineage (NCBI taxonomy): Eukaryota > Metazoa > Chordata > Actinopteri > Scombriformes > Stromateidae > Pampus > Pampus argenteus. The sequence goes on from CM072860.1 coordinate 3,587,221, forward strand.
TTCTGTATCAACAATTTATTTGGCAATCTGGTTTATCTGGCAAATCTGGTTTGAGCAAATGCAGTTGAATCATTAGTACAGAGGAGGAGCATTTTAGAGGCATTTTTTTTGTCTTTAATTGATAGTATGGTTAATATGAGACTTGTTTATACCACTTATACTTTTACTACCTGAGGCAGTCCTCCGTCAGGTCACCCAGGGTGTGGACATGGAGGCCGTGGGATCCAGGCTCCAACCCGTCAATGGTCCCGTCAATCAAGCACCGCTCGGCAGACAGCTGGAGGAAACGCACCACTCCCTGGATGTTTCCTACACCGGCCATCATGGCCACGGCTGAGCCCAGGTCTGTGGTAAAAATACACAGATCCTAAACAGCTTGTATGTTTATGGCCGTGGCCCTGAACGCATCTTAACATATCCGGATTGCAGTTCACATATGGAATAAGAATGCATTACAAATGCGTCTCGGGTGACTTCTTGATCTGATCAGATTACACTTCCCAGTTTGCCTTTGATTTTATCTGTGGGAAAGTTTGTGCCGAACATAAAAAAAAATACACAGAAATACAGCAAGAGAGGCGGCTTTTTAATCAAGCATGACCAACACAAGTTTGAGAGATTAGCCGAGCTGATCGTGTATCGTGAGCTGGATCACCCTGACTGTGGCATAGAGTCATCTTCTTGTGATTGGTTCACCCAGGATGTATTTCTACGATATGTGTGTGGGGGAAAAAACATTTACATTTAAAGGTGCAGTTTGTAGAATTTAGTGGCATCATGCATAATGCCATGAAAATAAGAATTGTTGTGTTTTTGTCTCCTTATATCTACATAGGGAGCGCGTCCTCGCCATGTTTCTACAGTAGCTTAGAAAGGACGAACCAAACACTGAGACACTAGAGATGGCCTTTTTACGTTTATGGTACCAAAGATAAGGTAAAGATTTGATGCCGAGCGTCGTGCTTGTGGTTTCCCCCCCACCTTGCTCCGATCCTCCAATGCCCTTCAGCACAGCCCGCCGTCCGGTGCTTTCTATCAGAGCCTGCACCTCCGCACTGGTCAGAGCAGACTCCACTAACACCGACTCCTTACTGACATCCACACTGACCGACTGCACTCCTGCAAACACACCAAACACCCACTGATGTTATCGCCAACACGTAACAAGAGTGCAGAGAGAAATTCATTGCTTTGTTCTATTATTATTATATATATATTATATATTTTGGAGTTTCGGGCTGTAAATAAGCAATTAAAAGTTGTCATCTTGCACTCTGGGAAAAAATAAATTTGTGTTCATTTAGCACTGTGACTCTATGCAATAAATTATAACACTTTCACAATTGAGAAACTGGAAAAATTTGACCTTAACGATTAATCGATTATCAAAATAGTTGCAGATTAACTTTCTGTTAATGTTTTACTGGCTGCAGCTCTAGTGATAGATAAATAACACTTATAGTAATATGACATGCTGGGGTGTTTTCAGCTTCAGTCACAGATAAAAGCAGACTGACATCATCTGTTTTTATGGTCCTAAATTAGAGCATTTAAAATAAAGAGCTATGAGTTAAGAGACGAGGACGTAAACATGAAGTAATGAAGCCTTTTCTTTACCCGGTTTTCCCTCAAGGACACCTCTGACTTTATCTGCACAGCTCTCACATGTCATCTGCACCGCAAACTCCAGCTGTGGAGGAGAAAAATATACGTTAAAACAACATTAATGTAAACGTTTAGACCGTTATTTAACTGCGCAGGTAACAACAGCAGCAACAGCAGCAGCGGCTGATTCAGACGTTGGTGTTTTGTTTTGTTTTGTTTTGACGTTATTAACGGATAAAATGAAGTCGTGACACAGTTAAAACAGTTAAAAACATGACTGTCAAACCTTTGCTGGCCTCCCTGAGTCCATTTTACCGCCGCACGTCGCCGCTTGAGCGATAAAAACTGAATTTAACAAGTAACTTCCCAGTTTTCTAGAAACGGAAACAAACCGGCTGCGACTGTGCGTGAGCGCCGCCATCTTGGTGAGGTCAAGATGATGACGCAGAGCACGCGACCGCCCCCAAGCGTCGGTGAGCTGCCACTACAACTATTAATACATTATTATTATTTTAATCCTCTGAAGGGAGACAGAGACAGAGTTGTATATTTTATGGGAACAATTTATGATAAATATGCTGTGAGTCATTTAATAATGTGCAACAACAAAGTATTTTTTTCCCCAAATTATTACTTACTTAATTATTACTTTAATAATATATTTAGTTATGTCACATTAACAATACTTAATAACGCTAATAATACATTTTTTGGTGCTTCAAAGGTTAAAGAACATTTAAACAAAAGTTTTGGGGTTTTTTATCGTTTGCAAAATATCTTAAAATAATTAAGAACAACTTTTGAGATGCGAAAACACATTCAAAAGTTAGAAAATCATTATTATTATAGGTTTATAAATGGACCAAATAATGTGATATAGTGCCTACCACAGGAATAGTGCAGGTTTATATGCACACAGCAACAATACAGAAATAGCCTGGCGTGTAATATTTGACTGGGAGGGGGGGTTGGGGTGGGGGGTTATCAAGGACTCAGAAAGCATATGGATAAAACTAAATCACCATGAAGGATGTTGACAGTAATGATTATTGCTTCCTGCAGTATGTAATGGCCTCCAATTCAATTTCATAATGTGTATAGATTGTTGTTACAAAGTCGATCTGCGGATTAAATGCTTTCAGTACGAGAGACCACGGCTAAACTGATGACTGCTTCCCACGTTTTTAGAGGCTCAGAGGAGGCCAGTGTGTGTGTGTGCTCTCCATACATCCCTGTCATACCTCCAAGCCTCTTTTTATTTATTTATATATATATATATATATATATCAGAGATAAGCCACAGGAGATAGACGGTGATGATGATGTGTGATGTGGCTTTAAATCTGGGTCGCGCTGACAAAAAAAAAGAAAAAAAAAAGTGTCAAATAAAAAGCTTCTAAATCAAACCTCCTCCAACTAAATTTGCGATGATAAGTATGGAGAGTGACACATATTCGCCTGTGTGCACGTGCGCTCGTCTAGCAGCAGCAGCAGCGTGTGTGTTGATCCAGAAACACGGCTGTCTTTACAGCAAAACGGCACAGAGAGGCCGTAGTTTAACACAGAAGAATCCGAGTGGCAGCTCTGCTAGAACACAGATCCTTCTGTATGTGGCGGCTCATTGACTTTGACCTTTGACCACACGCTCGGTAATTTGACCACAGGCTTTGAGAGGGCTGAGCCAGTGTGCGCCAGGCTCAAAATACATAAGCACTGCCTTTTATGTGTATGCTGAGCGGCCTTTTTTCCCCCTCTCTCTCTCTCTCACACAGACACACACACACACACACACACACACCGCCCACACAGCAGCAACTAATTTATACATGGGAAACTGTCTAAAACCTTTGGCCTTACATTGATCCTCTGGACTGAGCTTTCTATTCAAAAGAGTAGAAGTGGGAGAGCTGCAGTGACACCTGAGCCCAAGGGAGGGGGATTTCATTAACACACACATATACAGTACATACACATGCACACACACACACACACACACACACACGAGAGAGAGACCACTGAAACACAGATCTGATTCTGAGAAACAGATGCAAGGAAAGAGGAAGCATCTTAACATCTACTCCACAACTCCACAAATTGTTAGACATGCATTTATTTATATCTTTAATACATTGAAGAAACAGAAGAGAGTTTTTTTTTTGCTGGAACCTAATGAGAGCAATGAAAGTCAGTGATGGAAATAGCTATAAATACATATTGCATATGAACTTTGGAGTTTCGGCTGATCCCAGAGAGAATCAAACTACTGACCCTTCACAGCCTCCTAATGCTGAATTATTCATCCGCCCAGAGGAGAAGGAGGTGGAGGAGGAGGAGGAGGAGGTGGTGGAGGAGGAGGAGCGGCGGGGCCTGTTAGTGGTGTGAGGTACCCCGCAGAGGTCAGAGTAATGTCGCGGCCCAGCCAGAGTGTTCTCCATGTCTGCTGATTGCACACTGACAGCTCAAATGGGAGATGAAGCGAAGCGTGTTCAGGGGACGCCGTCTAGCAGCAGAGACCCCCGCCCTCCCCTCCCACACACACACACACACACCCTCCACCACCTCCTCCACCCTGCAAAGGGGAACAGGGGGACATGTTTGTACAAATGCACGGTCTGTGACGTGGTCCTGGTTTCCCTTCTTTTCACTCTACAGCACGTTCCTGAAAACGATGCTTGACTTATGTTTAATAATTAAGAACACGGTTGCACTCGAGATTCGTTTAAATCAGGCGAAAAGACTCGTGGACATGATGAAACTCCTCCCGTAGATAGCTCATATGAGTAAATACACATGATTGAAAATCACCAGAACAAATACATTTCTCATGATGTGCAAGTCACGTCTACACAACACGCCTGATTCCTGCCTGGATAAAAGTAATTACAGGGAAGAGTAATGTTGTGAATCATAACATACTGGATCAGGGAGCCACTTATTAAGAGTCTTATTAAGAGTGTAGATATATATATATATATACATTAAAAACAGTGTAAAAAAACCCCATCATATTGTAGAAACATCCGTCTCTGCATTCTCCAATCAAATCAAAAAAAAAAAAAAAAAGAAATCACCCAATCAATCTGGAAACAGCCACATAAACAAATATTACATTATTGCTGAACCACAAACAAGCTCAAAAAACAATTCATTATAATGCAAGCGGGGTGTTTAACAAGCTGCGGACGAGCTGTACAGCTCATTACAGGAGAGGATCAATAGGTAGACGTCGCCTAATCAAAGTCTACTGTTCCTCCCTGGAATAATGACCCATACGGAGGAGGAAGCAACATGCTGCAAACACAATATCTCATTAAACCATTACACAGATTATTACTCCAACAACCTGTCATGATCCAGCAAGCATCTTTAACCAGGTTCACTCACTAAGATCTAATAGAATAAGGTCACCAGCATTAAATTATCATTTAATTAGTCTGAACTGAAGAGTTGTGTAAGCAATAGAAAAGAAAAACAAAGCATAAAGTACAATGAAGTGTATTAAAACGTGGTGTGGTGTAAACTGTTACCGGGCAGAGTGGAAGGTGGAAGTGCAACCATGAGCCAATCAATCGATTAGTTTCAGGCTTTTAAAGAAGTTGTTTACTGTTTCCTTTGGAGCAGAAAACACATTTAGAAAATGTTAATATGTATTATTGTCACTTTAAGAGCATTTTATATATATATTGATATGATGATAATATAATAGTTTAATAATAACAGTTCATGTGTAAACTGTTACCGGGCAGAGTGGAAGAAATTGAACTGAATATCTTAGTCTTAATCAATCATGAAGATGCATTATCTTATTATCCTTATTATCCTTATTATAGATTCATTAGATTCATATTCTGCTGCACCTTTGGCATTCATTAAGATCTGTAACACTAATAAAAGTCTGTTTGGGAGAGAGAGGAGAGTAAAGCATGAGAGGGGCCCCCTGTCCTCAGGCTGCCCCGGGTCAGTGTTATGAAATGCTGCCTGTCTGATGTAAATTTCATTTTAAAGGCAGCCCATGTGCTCAAATGTGTGTGTGTGTGTGTGTGTGTGTGTGTGTGTAAAAGAGAGAGAGAGAGAGAGAGAGAGAGAGAGCATATGTGCTTACTGTGAGCGTGCATGCAGTACGTAACCCGCATTATTGGCTGCTGGGGAGAGAGAGAGAGAGAGAGAGAGAGAGAGAGAGAGAGAGAGAGAGAGAGAGACGTCCAGCGTGTTGTGAGGAGCCTCCGGTGTCAGTCATTGAAAAATCACCACGACCAACAGCAAGCGAGGAGGAGGAACTCAGGCTTTTCTAAAAAAATAGAGAAGAAGAAGGAGAAGAGGAGAAGAGGAGAAGAGGAGAAGAGGAGAAGAGGAGGGACGCGGGGGGCAGAGTCAGCCGGCTGGCCGGGATACGGAGTCTGTCCGGGGGCACAAATCACGCCATGATCGTCAACATTACATCCCAGCTCCGAGATGACAAAGGTGGGTGACGGTGTGCCGCTGCCTCGGTGTCCTGACAGCATCCCGGTTCATCTGCATGTAGAGCAGCAGTAGACATGTCCGGTGAGGTTTTAATAAAGATAACGGGGTGTGTGTGTGTGTGTGTGTGTGTGTGAGAGGGGCATTTAGATAATTGAAGGAGGGACAATTATGCACCGATAGCTGCACCGGTTTAATTAAAACTGGATTTCTGGGTGAAAAAAGGCAGAAATGTCTCGACAGACGACATGTGTCATTCAGAGATGCGCGGCGGAGTGATTTCAGCTCGACCCCGACATCTAATCTGATCTGGCCCACATTTCCCGGTGTGAGATCTCCTGAGGAGATTTTGTTCTTGTTGTTGTTGTTGTTGTTGTCTTGTAACAAGCGTCGTGTGTGTGTGTGTGTGTGTGTGTTGTGGAGGATGATGATGTTTATCGTCTCCTTGAGCCTTGTCAGGGTGATTGATTGGTTTCGCCTGTTCATTCACATTAACAGTGTGTGGACACCTATATGCCGGTAAATGAATTAAACTGCAGGCGAAGATTAACCGCACGAGACTATCGCGAGGGTTGGGGGGGTGGGGGGTCAACAATTAATGACCAACTGTTCATATCTGGGACTAATTGTTGATTAACTTCCATTAGTTGATTGGCTGAAGTTTCTCCATCTGTCTAAAATGCAATCTATCTATCTATCTATCTATCTATCTATCTATCTATCTATCTATCTATCTATCTATCTATCTATATAGATATATATATATGTAGACTGTAGATGTGCAGAAGAACAAAACTTCCTCTTCTTCTTTAATACACTGATATGCAGTGATTTTGCTGCTTTTCTACAAAGTGAATATATATGTGTGTGTATATATATGAATATATATATATATATATATATATGTATATATATATTTGGTTTTTTGAGTGCTGATTGGCCTAAAAAAAAAAGAAAAGCAAATTCAGATGTTAAATCGAGCTCTGGGAAATTGCAGTAGCCATTTTCTCTGTTTTATAGACTATACAATTACATAAGTAATTGAGACATGGCAGAAAAAAATCTATCAATAATGAAAATAATCATTGTTTGTAGCCGTGCTTGAGGATAAGCGGGACTCACACTCGTATCGTGTTCATGTGTCCGTCCACGGCTGCTCCTGTCTGTCTGTCTGTCTGTCTCCTCTCTGTTTTTGGCTGTGTCTCTCCTCCTCTTTGTCTACAGGAAGTAGGTTAGGAGAAAGGAGTGGATGTGACTTGATAAACCTTTATTTTTTTATTTTTTTATTTTTTTTGCAGCAGGTCATTTACAAGCACAGACACAGACCGGAAAAGGTTTCCCCCTTTTTTTTTCTTTTTCTGGCAAGACCACAAGAAAGACGCAAGACGGAGTGATGAATGTGCAGTCTGTTTGAAGAATAGCAATGCAGGGAGTAACAATGGAGGAGGGGGGGGGCAGGAGGCGGGAACAGTGACACACACACACACAGTCGCAAGTAGATGCTCACACACAAACGCATGCACACGTACCCTAAGCCAATGGAAGGAGAGTCAATATGATAAAGTGTGTTGTGCTGACTAAGATTCACCGCGTCGCTGTGTTTAACCTCATCACAAGAGTCTTTTTTGCCCTTTAAAAGGCCGAAGCTCTGAGAAAGCAGTTTATTTATACAATATTAGACAATGATATACAGCTCTGAGGCTGGTTTGTAGCACGCTGTAGTATTCAGGCTTCAAGTTGTTTACTGTTAATATGTATTATTGTCACTTTAAGAGCATTTTATAGATATATTGATATGATGATAATATAATAGTTTAATAATAAACAGTTCATGTGAAAGGTTCGTCCAGGAGGTCACGGCTGGTGTTTAAGATGAACTTCAGTGATTAAAGCGCGTGTGATTAAAAATTTACTTGTGGGCATCTCAGCTCACCACAGAGAACTGTGTGTGTGTGTGTGTGTGTGTGTGTGTGTGTGTGTGCATGTTTGCGTTTATTTTGCATTTTGGACGTGAGCCCAAGTGAGATTAATGCACTGTTAACAAACCTTTGGGTTTGCCCTGGCACACACACACACACAAACACACACACACACTATCACTTAATCTCCTGTTGGATTAATGCTGCCTATAAGCAAACCTCCTTGCACACACACATACAACATCGCATACACACGCAAACACACAAACCAACAAAGGTCACAACTTTCAGCCACTCTGATGCATTAGTGCATAGGTGCATTTTCTCTTCATTGAGTCTTGGCACCAAATTGATTTTAACGTGTGTTGGTGCATGCAAACACACACACACACACACACGAACACACACACACACACTCGACTCCTACATAGAGAGGATGTATGAAGCTACAAATGACCTCTCGTCTCTCTCGCTGCTGCACGTTATCGGGTCAAGCTGATCCCTCAGACGGAGCGCCGTCCTCCAGCCGAATAAAAGACATCAGCGAGACTCGTTCCCGAAATGTTACCGAGAGAGAGAGAAAAAAAGAAAAGCTTTTAAAATGCCATGATAAAAAATGTATTCACGGAGAGAGCTCTTATTCACTTTTATTGTGGCGGCGTGTTAGCCGTGGCTGCTGGTGCCAGATGAAGACAGATGGACGAGGCTTTTGTCGGGGGGTTTTGGGCCAGACTCCAGGGAGCATGTCCTTGGTTCGAAAACGTTTTCATCTGTATACTTGTAGATGTCCGGCTGGATTAAAATGGTCTGGGCAGAAAAGATTACAGGAGCAAAGTCGTGTATCTGGACGGCCCTGCTGTTCCGCACAACACGAAATGCTTTATATTTGCTATTAATACCGAGAGCATGTCGGTTTGGTCGTTGTTGTAAATCTTTACTCGGAAAATGCTCGGCGACGTTGTCAAATCCAAACCGCAATAACCCTTAAATCCAAGACAACAACAGATTATATTGTTTTTAACATACATTTATTATTAATTATGATGGACCTGCGATTGTTTTCTCTGCAAACCGTAGCACTTACCAAACAGTTTATAATTTTCCCCACTTATTCTGATTACAGTAATCAGATTAAATCTTTTTGTTGATATAATCAGATTAAATGGGCTTAAAGAGGAATTATATTTGCGCGCTCACGTACTCAATGTTCATGTTTATTTATAAGATGTTTTGTGAAATTAGTCCCTCCCTGCAGTCAAATAATCGGTTATTTACCGACGTCGATCACCGTGGTGATCGGACAAGTCGTATTAACCGAGTGTTGCCGTTCCCACGAACCCCCGAGGAAACACAAACCCCTCCGAGGAGAGCAAGACACACAACCGAACCACAAACAATGAGGCTGGTCAGTAACGGGCACAGTGCTGGCCTGTAACAGCGGAGCCATTCGATACGTCGATCTATAGAATAGATCGCACAAAATAATCTGGAAACCAGATACTCCGAGCTGAATATCACTTTTCAGCACCTGGTCTCTGTGTTTTTTTTATGTTTCTGGGTCTCGAAGAACGTCGTTGAAAAGAAAACGTGAAAAGAGAACCTTTTCAGTGTCGTCTCACCTTTTGTAAGGACATTTCTCTGTTGCCTCCTTGAAGACTAAAGCTTGTAAAGTACATGAAAACTAAGCTCTCCTCTTTTATCACAATGCACCGTGTTATTTATTATTCAATAGCCTACAAGGAGAGAGCGGACAACACTTGAGGATTAATACGGGACGCCTCCGAGGGCTGAACAGTGTGGAGGAGAAATGCTTTGGTGTTTTCTGTTCTGCACGTCGCCTTTATCTTTTTTTTTTTTACACTTGACTGAGGATTCATTTCAGGCTAAACTAGATGCTAATACAACTGGTGTTTATTTGTTCCACTCTTCTGTTTCCTTTCTTTTTTTCTTGGTTTCTTTGGTTTCTTCGCGCATTTTATCATCTGGAAACGATGTGTTTGCTCTAATAAATAAGAAAACATATAGACAACTTAACGAGTGTGTTGAGCTGCCCGGGCAGGCGGGTAAAAGCCTCTGTTTAAGTGCTCAAGGTGTTTCCTCCGGACTCGAACCCTGCCAGACCTTAAGTCCCACAGGAATGTTGTGTGTGTGTGTGTGTGTTTCTGAGGTTCGCTTACCTGTGTGTATGTGTGAATATTAGTGTGAATTCATGAGGTCTGCTTGTCTTATGTGCTGTATGTGCTCGTGCTGTGTGTGTGTGTGTACAGGTGTGTACAGGTGTGTACAGGTGTGTGTGTTGGTTGTGGTTTCTAATCTGGCCTCTTAATTAATCCATTTTCTGGCCGGAGGGTTTCTGTTATCAGGACATTACAGAGAGCAGCATGATCCAAGAGAGCGCAGGTACAGGTACACACTCCAAAACGCACAAACACACGCTTATACTTCTATACTTGTGAGGACCCTCATTCACAATGAATCTCTCTCCTAACACTATCCTAGAAGGCTGCCTTGTATAGTTTCCTGTACAGTGGATTATTACTGATATTCACTTCTGGTTTAGGAAAGTGTTTAGAGCTGAAACAAGTAATCGATTGATCGGTCATTGATTGGTCATTTTTAAAGCAGAATCTGCAGACATTGGTCCTGTTTGCACCTTCACAAATGTGAGGGTTTTATATCATTTTAAATGTGAATATCCAGACGCTGATGAGGTGAAGGCGTCAGGGACTCTTGGACTTTGTGTCCATGTTTCACAGTTCTTGGAGATTTTATAGACTAAATTAAAAAAAACGTTAACATTTACTCCAAATTTAACATAAACCTAAATGTAAAGCTTAACCCTGAACTGAGTTTTAATCCTCAAACATCCATTCAGAGAAGTGAAAATCAGCCAAAATGTCCTAAAAAATCACTCTCAAGGTCTAAAACAGCTTGTTCATCACAAAGATAGAAAGCCAACAACATAGATACACACACACACACACACACACACACACATTTATACACAAATAACAACAAGCATGGCAGAGAAACACAGTAAACACAGCTGTACAAGCAAAAGGATGTGCCCGTATATGCACACAACACTCTCTCAAAAACAAATCATCCTTTACTTTAACTTTTCCAGCAACACACACACACACACACACACACACACACACACACACACACATATCCCATCAGCTCAGCAGCAACTTTAATTCATTTTTAATTGTTATTGCATCACATTGTTTCACTGAAGCAGGTGAGCAGACCTTAAATACAGAAGACATGTAACCAAGCAACCTTTTTTTCCCTCCTCTCTGGTGTTTTTCTTGTTTCAACTTCTTTCCGTCCACATATTTTTCTCTCGGCTCAACACATTTTCTGTGTTTTTTTTTTATCCTCATCTGTTTGATCATCTGCCTGCCAAATATCTGGTCTTTCTAGCTTCTCTGTTCGTTCCATCGCCGCCTGTTTCTTCAGTGATGCAGTGAGACACTCGGATCACTGCTAGAGAGATATTTTCATAGCAGTTTTTTATTTTTAAAGGTGGTTCTCAACCTCCCTCCTCTTACCTCCTCGACTTATTTTCTATCATTATTTTCCTTCCTTCTCCCTCCGTTTTCATCTCTTTCTCTCTATCTTTGCTCTACAAGTTTTGCCTCGAGCAGCGTGCCATCTGCTTTTAACACTTTTTGTAGAATGAGCCGAACTTGTGAGAACAGCGCGTTTATTGTTCCGTTTGTGGTTAATTATTCCGACTCGCAGCGGCGCGCTATCTGGAGAGCTATCGTTCGGCTTTTAATCTGGAATTTGGATCCCAATCGCTCCGACTCTGTTCTGCTCCGGTTCCGGATGTGACAGCTGGAGCTAACGGCAGGATTAAAGACGCTCCTGTTGTCGTGTCAGCAGTTATCCTCTGACCTCCCTGCACGCTGAGCTTCGGCGCCATTGCAGCCACGTGGTTGTGAAAAGACACATTTGCCTGATCTCATCAGAACTGGAAAAGTTATCCCGATCGCTTATTTGCGTTTTCCCAAATTATCCCGGCAGATGCCGCCAGAATTACCGGAGACGTCTCTTCTATCGTGGGTGATAAATGAGGTGATTTAATTACTTCAGCGATAATCAACTAACTAGACAACCAATTAAGCCCATTTGACCCAGTCATAATTGGTATGAATGATCACATTCTCAAACAGTATCTTAATTGCTTGCAGGGATTTTTTACACGATCGGGGTACATTGATCATATATGTATTGATCCTGCTTATTGCCGCTCACATTGGGGCTTATCGTCTCATCATCTTATGTTGTGTTTGTACATGCAACAGTGTGGGTGTAAAGCCCGGACGATTTATTCAGTACTCGCTTGTACTCTTACTTTTCAGCAGAAGATACCTTTTTTTTCCTCCCCGGCGACCCATGAGGTTGATGGGAGAGTCTGAGCCGGTTTAGCATGTGTAATCCTCTGAAAATTAATTAGTTGAGGTGCATAACCAGCACAGCGGCCCAGGACAATGGCTATGAAGGTCAAAAGTACATTTTCATCTATTGTGCCAGCATTTAGTTTGGCTGGTTTTAATCTGCTACATTATTACTGAGAGAGTATATTCAGGATTTAGTCTCATACGGTGTTAATTGTTCCATTGTCTTAGCCACCAAATACCATCCGCATCCTGTTCTGATACATAAATAGTTTTGGTTGAAACTAGCTTATGTCCTAGATGAAGGAGATGAAAGCTTTAAAGAGTTCGGTTTATGCTCACGGTTTAGCAGCACTGGACAGAGATCGGTCAGTATTTCAAGAAATCTGATGCAGTTCGTGATGCGATGCACCACCAGTGTTGAGTAGGTTTCTTCACACACACACACACACACATGCTAGAGTTTGGCGGTGTGCACCTTTACATGCAGCAGAAACAACTGGATGAAATGCATTTTGATGACACGGATAACGAGAAAAAAAATCCTTCACCACGAGCCTCAAATCAGCCAAACTCTCGGTCCGTCCACTTCGCCGATGAAAGCCAACAAGCTTTTACACAAGCGTGTACGTATTCCTCGGTGGTGCTGAGGAGCCTTTAATGTTCCTCTTGTCTACAATCGTGACAGCGTCTTTGCCTAATTGCAGCGTGCAGGCAGCTCTTTTTTGGGTTTCCTTCTCTGGTTGTTGGCAGACCTAAAGCTCTCCGGATTGAGATACTCCCGTTGGGGGCGTTTTGGGATGGAGTGAAGGGTTTTGGTGCTGCTGAAGAAAACACACACACACACACACACACACACACACAGTAACTCTGAAAGACGCTGGTGTGTTTAGATTCATAAATCCTGCTCGTTTGTCACGTCGATGAAATAGGGCCTTCTCTTTTATCTTCAGCGAGGCGGGAAAAAAAACAACCCCTAAGTGGCACACTGCAGTGGAATAAACTGTCATCCAATAAAAGTGAGAACACAAAACAGGCGGCGGTCCAAACGAACCCGGCTCCCTCGGCAATGCGCTGTTAATTGGCGTCGAGCTTAAACACGGAGCGGCGACGAGGGGGGGCATGTCCGACACCCTGGTTAGCTCAGCCAATGTGAACTCTGCAGGTCGGGACGGGGAAGCTGGGATTTTTTTTTTTTTTCTGGTGCTTTAAGTGCTTTAGGGCTTCGCCTCCGAACATCAAATTAAGTTGGCATGGAGGAATCCTGCGTCTTATGTAAATGAACAGCTGAGTCCCCTGAGCAGAATATGAATGCAGGGAAATAAAGGAGGAAGGAGTCATGTATATTTTCATATACACACTCACCGCTCGCTCAAACAAAAGAAGCAGAGCAGCAATCTTTTCAGTGTTTATGGTCCCAATTGCTTCTTTTTTTTATTATTTCTATCTATGATTGAAGGGCTCGCATGGCTGACTAAATGTAAAGGAGTGCCAGAACAAGAGCAAACCTTCTTGATTCTTCATTTCTGGCCGAGGCTCGGAGAGAATTGAAGTGGTCGCCTCCGTTGCTTAAAAAAGTATATCTCTTATTTCTCTGGCGGAAAAATGAAGCCATCATCGTTTGTGCAGCAAAAAAATAAATAAATTAAGTTTCGATTATTTGAACGTCCTTGTAGTAAAGAAAACAAGAAAAACATCTCTTATCTGCTGCTGCCATCCTTCAGTGTTGTTGAGGGGTGGAGATTAAGCTATAGACCATGCACAGTGTGTTTATATGCAAAGAGGGAAAACGGTGCTGGTCGTTTGACTTCTTCTTCTTCTTCTTCTTCTGCTTCTTCTTCTTCTTCTGCTTCTTCTTCTTCTTCTTCTGCCTCTCCTTCTTCTCCTTCTTCTTCTTCTTCTTCTTCTTCTTCTTCTTCTTCTTCTTCTTCTTCTTCTTCTTCTTCTGCCTCTCCTTCTTCTCCTTCTTCTTCTTCTTCTGCCTCTCCTTCTTCTTGTTCTTCTTGTGCCTCTCCTTCTTCTTCTTCTTCTCTCCCTGGATTTGGTTTAAAACGTTTGCCAGTAAGAAATGATCTAAAAGGCTTTCATCAATACACAAGGCCTGATGTTGATTGTCTTTTTGTCAAATATCGTCGTTCTCCCTCCTCTCCCTCCATCCTGTCTGCTGTCCGTCACTCACCCCATTCCCCCCCCCCCCCTTCTCTCTGGGGGGTCATTTAGGGCGAGATAAAGCCTGTATCTGTGGGGTCCACAGGGAACGTACCCTGCAGACAAGTAATGATCCAGACACACTCTCATGCACACACACACACACACATACATTAACATACATGTTTGCAGCACAGACAGACATACACTGGATTTGATTTATTTATTTTTGCCTTGCGTCTCCAACAGGTCCAGGAACAGGGTGGGGCTGATGCTTAAAAAGCACTGTAGGGACACCGGCTGGGGAGCCCTGACTGCTTTTACTGTAAAGATGGAGGGTGGAGTGATGGAGAGAGAGAGAGGAAAAGCCCGGCAGAGAGGAGGGGGAGTCGTTGAAGTGCAGTTCAGATTAAAGTATGAGGACCGGGAGGGGAAGATGCTGCTTATTGTGCATCCATTTCCTTGAGTTATAAACAACAACAACAACAACAACATCATGATCATCATGATGATTTAGTGATGGATGAAGGAGACATGGTGTCCTAAAACCTTAAACTGGATGGCCTTTGCCTCTTGAGAGAGTTTGTGTGTATATTTCTTTCAGAAAACGTCATCCTCGTCATCCTAGCGAATGACATGTAGTATACATAGTAGTAGTTTGTGTGAACTGACCCTTTAACCAATGCTCACCAATATACCACAAAACAGCAGTTACTGTCACTGGTCATTTCTTAGTGTACATAGCCCGTGATCACATGCTTGCTAGCAGCACATAATGCTAATGTGCAGTCATGCTGTTACTGATAGACTATGGTTCAGCTCCCCGGTGGCTGCAGAACAGCTGTCCATATGTGCGTGTTGGGTGTGTGTGTGTGTGTGTGTGTGCGTGCGGGTTAAGTCGAGATATGTACATAAGTTATTAGCTGTAATAGCTCATTATGTTGATTTGGAAGACAAACACCACATGATCATTACAGATCACTAATCTCATGTTGATGAAGGTGCTCAAAGCGGAAAATGTGTGTGTGTAGGTGTGTGTGTGTGTGTGTGTTTTATTTTTCTGAAATCTTACAGACCGTTTTGAGTTATAAAAGTCCCTTATGAGAGGTCAAAGGTCAGATGACTAGATCATGGAGCGAAGCAGCTGCTGTTGCCCCGGAGGACTGAGCATGAAGCTACCTCCATACGCTTGTTAGGCTGTCGTCGGCTGTGTGTGTGTGTGTCTGTATATGTGTGTGTGTGTATGTGTGTGTGTGTGTGTGTGTGTGAAGATCATTTGACTGTGTGGGGAGTTGTTATTGTTGTGTCTCGATCATGTAGGGCCTTTTGTGTTTGTCTAAATCTTCTGTCGGTGTTGTTTTCCTGTCTCTCACTTATTTTGTGTCTGAATTATAATCCTCTATAATCTGTTTGTGCTGATGCCAGTTGCTATGACAACCAACCAGGCTTCTTTAAACTTTGCAGAAGGCAAAAACTCCTTCAAAACTTATTCCAGTCTTTGTCACTGAGTCGTGAACAGCTGACATTTCATCGCATTGTGACGGTGCAGCGACGGATATAAAAAAAAACATGCTGTCAGGAGTATTAAGTGATCAACACACAGTTAAATATATTTTATATATTTTTTTTATATTAGCTGTGAAGTGCTGATGAAGATATTGATTAGACTTGATTGGTCTTAAAACACTTGAACCCAGGCTGAGTTTTCACCACTTTTCTACTCGTACGTTGCTAGCCATGCTAAACCTGTGTAACCGTGGCAACATGTTAAAATCATGGCAATGAATGGCTAACTTTTACCTCATAATCTTGTTGTTGTTGACCATGACGTAAAGGGGATAATCCACTCAAGGCTTAGTCAGAGCAAAGTGGTTCTTACCTTAATGTCATGTGTTGAAATCCCTTCAAGCAAACACCTCCTTGTGGATTATCCCTCACTTAATCACCAAGTCAATACACAAATAGGATCTTCATATCTATTAACGTATCTTTTCTCCTGTCTCGTGCTCTTCTGAATCATTGTCTGCTAACAGACGGATCCAGTGACCTCCCTCGGCGCGTTCGTATCGGCGCCGATCGTTAGAGAAACCTAATCAGACCTTTTTAATTAAAGGGTGTCGGTGCAGAAGGAAGAGAGAGAGAGAGAAGGAGGATGAGGAGAAGATGGCAGCAGATGAGGGTCGAGTCTTAAATCCCTCTCTTATTAACTCTCTATGACACCTGATCTACCTCCATCCCCTCACACACACACACGTACAGACACTCGGAGCTACGAACCGGCACTTCTTATCCCAAGAAGCAGACGTCTTTATACGTGCTGACCACCGTTGCATCACTGCTGGTCTGCCGTTTAATTATAGTTACATCCGAAACAGGTACTACCTGTTACATTTTCCCATGCAAATAGAAGCTAACCTTAAGCCGAAGCAGCCAGTGTAACTGAATGTAATATACCATCCTAGAAAAGGTGACTTTTATTTTTTTTTTAGGATAGTGATGAAAAGTTTCGGTTTATATGTTAATCAGGTTTATCAATAAGTCATATAATAATACATAATGTAAAAAAAACAGATCAGGCCTGTGTCATTACAGCAGTCTAGGTATCAGTTAGTGTGAGCGCATTAGTGCCTGTTAAGAGACAGTCTTTGAGTTGTTGTGCCACACGGTGCCACATGTGTGTTTATGCACAGCTGCAGCTGTCTCAGAGCTACGGCGAGAAGAAAAAAAGAAAGTCAGTGTTCACTATATGAAGGTCAGCTGTCATTTCCTCACTGAAAGCTTGAAATCACGGTTCGGGAAACAGATCAGACTTTGAATGTGAGACTTGCTTTTTTCACCACAGTTGTCGAGTTTTATATTTTGCACAGAAGGTCGTTCCACAGGTTATAGATGTTATAGATTTTAGAGACTCTAATTCGGATAAAAGCTTCGCAATGCATATACGCAATGTGAAATACCACTGACTGCCTGGAGAGAAGTTGGACCTCCTTTCCAGCTCCCATTGCTGTCATAGTATTTTAGTGGCAAGTGCCTCAGAGGACTTTCACTATAAAGTGCTGCTGGTTTTTCACATATGCATGTTCCTCATTACTGGCGGGACGTGCTGTAATGGACATGGACATGTGACATCAATAAGCCTGTGATACCTTATCCTGCTAATGGATCCCGACAATTATTTGCTGAATAAATGTCCGTCTCTTCCTCTTGTTCGCTTCCTCTATTCCCCCTTTTTCCCCCTCTGCTTCCTTTCATCTTTTCCCCCCCGTGTTTTCTCCTCTTGTTCCCTAATTTCGCCGCTCGCAGTCTCCTTCCCAGCTCATCCTCATTACACCTGCCCTCGTTCTCTCTCTCTCTCTCGCCTCACTCTCGTTCTTCTTTCTTTGTCTCCTCCCGTAGTCCCAGTGAAGCTGAGAGTGATGTCGCAGAAGAAGATATTCCTGGTCATTGTTGCCGTCAGCACTGTCAGTCTCCTGCTGCACCATGGAGGCCTGTTGAGCTGGTGAGTGATTGAAACACGCCCACACATATGCAAATACACACCATATGGTGCATGTATTATATAAAGAAATATAGATGGCGGCAGCTCCTGTCTTTGCTGTTCAGTATGTATTCCCACAGTGCTACGCGTGATTGGGCTTGTCTGTGATTTTACAACGATGTTAAAACATGTGATTTGTGTTGTAATTGCACAGTGACTGTGGCCTTCATGCTTAATGTTTTCGTGTATGTTGACTTCATACTACTGAACTATATGCAGTAAGTAGGCTGGGCTTAATGCTTGAAATCAGTATTGAAATATTAACAGGGATGCACCAATCCGGCTTTTTCTATCATGATACTGATACTGTTGATACTAGCTGGAAGATCATTACATCAGTGTTTGTCAGTAAACAGTTATAATGACTTCATGTTCAGCCACTTCATGTTCTTGCACTCTCCTTTTCTACTACTTATCCTACTCCAGTGTCTTCCCCCTTGTCTCAATCTCCTCCCTTTCCAATTTCCCAGCATGTTCACTTTTTAACTTCCCTGCTCTTCAGCCTCTCGCTCTACACCTCACTCTGCGCCATCTGTTAAATGTTGGCGCAATTATGTCTGAAATGTCACGGTTTTATTGTGCGTAACTGCTCCTTTTTCTGGAGTTAATGGAGCTTCAAATAAATGGTTACTTGTCTTTCTTCAGGACCATGGGGGCCTTCCACCTCGGCTGTCCTGCCCTCCGTTCTCACCCTGACCCGGTCCTGAAACCCAAGCACACCAACGTGTGCTTCCTCAAGACCCACAAAACGGCCAGCTCCACCATGCAGAACCTGTTGTTCCGCTTCGCAGAGCGCAACAACCTGACTGTGGCGTTGCCTGTGCAGGCCTACGGCCACCAGTTCTGCTACCCGCGCTCCTTCACCTCTCACTTTGTCCACCCCCACACGTTGCCGGCAAACATCATCACCAACCACATGCGATTCAACAAGGCGGAAATTAAGCGTCTCATGCCCAACGACACGATATATTTAACAATCCTGAGAGAGCCCGGCTCCATGTTCGAGTCCTTGTTTACTTACTACAACCAGCACTGTCAGACCTTCAAGAGGGTCCCCAACGGTTCCTTGGAGGCGTTCTTAGATGAGCCCATGCGTTACTACCGACCAGATGAGAAGTTCTCCATGTATGCACGCAACACCTTGACCTTCGACTTGGGCGGAGACAAGGATCGCCCTGCAACAGATGTGGCGTATGTAAAGGCTTTTGTGGCAGAAATAGAGCGGACGTTCTCCTTGGTGATGATTACGGAGTACTTTGATGAGTCGCTGGTTCTCCTTCGCCATCTTCTCTCCTGGGATATGGATGACATCCTATACGTTAAGCTCAACATGCGGGGAATGAGCTCCAAGCAGAGCCTCACGCCAGGCCTCACAGCCAAAATTCGTGCCTGGAATTCCATAGATGCGCAGCTTTATGACCACTTCAACGCTTCACTGTGGCGCCAGTTGTCAGCTCTGGGTCCAGCTTGTGTTGCCAAGGAGGTGCGACTCCTTCAGCAAGCACAGGAGAGGCTGATGAAAAGCTGCTTTGGTGGACGGATGCCTCTTCTTCGCTCAGCTGCGCAGATCAAAAACAAGGAGCTCCGCCCCTTGCAGCCTAGCTTAAAAGTCGACATCATGGGCTACGACCTTCCTGTAAACGTCAGCCATGGGTTCTGGAGCCTGGCCCAGGAGCTCTGTCTGAAGCTCATTATGCCAGAAGTCCAGTACACACAGGTTCTCCTACGTTCCCAATCAATACGTTACCGTCGAACCTACCAGCTCCGGTCTCCACAGCAGTCGCATTCCCTCCAATAGCCCATACGCACAGTCTTTCCCCTGCATCCTCAAGTCCACCGCAGCCAACCACCACCTGCAGCCCCCGGCCCTGCATCAGGAACAGGGCCCACCTCCACCTCAAGGCCTGCTCCAGGAACCCAGGGACCCGGGCCTCATAGACTTATAGAGAGAGAGATAGAGACTTGAATATTATTGAGTGTCCAAAGACTGCATTGCTGTATCTATCCTGACCCATGAGACAGTCGTCTGGCCTGATGAATCAATGTCTCTTCTGTCCCTTCTAGACAGAGTTCGGGATAAAAATAGAGGGAAAGGGTGGTAAGACATATCTCTGGTCTTGAACTTGAATCTCTCCCCTTTCTGCTCTGTGAAACATTATCAGCGTTGGCAGACACAAGAGGCTAGAGAAATCCACACTGGGACTCGGTTCAGTTGCACGCCTCTGCACGTCCAGCCACAGTGCACTGGAGAGAGTTTTAGGTGGAAGTGGCTCTTTGAAGCAAATCTGTTATATGCGACTAGGACTCAATAGGGAAGTGGCGATATCAGGCCTATTGTGTGGCACAGAGTGGGCTTTGTGTGTATCACACTGGTATAGTATCATGTTACCTGCTTTCATTCTCTGTTTCTCAAGCTCTCTGTCTCTCTCTCTCTCTCTCTCTCCCTAACATATGCCACTTAAAGTCCTTAAGAGAGGCATAATGACATGAAGGGATCAGCTGTCAGGCCTCTAAAGGGCCTCCTAAGAGGCTAGACAGACATTGAGATCACCTCCAACCATTAATACAACAGCACAATCAACAACTATCCTCTTCTTCCTTTCCTCTTCCAAACTCTAGACCCTAAATCAACGGAGGGAGGGAAGGGGGAAAAAGAGAGAGACCTTATCACGGGGGGTTAGCCATGACGGCTGCTGGATATTCTTTTATTCCCATGACTCAAACAGAAACTGAATATACACATATAGCCTTCAACCTCCATCGTCGCACCCCTGCCGTCTCCCAGAGAGCGACAATGACATCTTGCTCTGAGACCGAGACCAGCTATGTGCACATCTTGCATCGTAGAGACTTTACGTTGAAGGTTTCTGGATATTATGGGATGGGGGGGGGGGCTATATTTATATATTTAATAACGGGCAATAAAATCTCAAGGCCTATGTTCTATATGAAAGGATTTAATAACCTACCAGCAAACATGTCCGTGATGAAACAACTTGACAGGACAATGACTTGATGCCTGTAGGTTGCAAGTGTTTGAATATTTTATCATCTCCTGTCACAGGCCTCCTATGGTCCATGTTATTGGGTTACACATTTTCATTAAGGACCAAGGTAGCAAAAAGCTGCTCATCCTGAAACCGAAGCGGAAGTGCAAGAGGACAAAGCGAAGGCAACGACACAGCACGCTCAAAGCCTTGTAAGGCTGGTGGGCCAGCGGGGTACCTGGGATCTTCAAATGTCATCACTTATCTCAGCTGTGATCCATTTTTAATGCGTTCTGCTCATATTTAATGTGTCATTTATGTTCTTTTATTCCTCCAATGATCAAGGGGTGCTGCTAAGTAACCGGGGGGCAGAGAGGAACGATGTGTCTCTCTCTCTGCTTTATGTTGTAATTTTTTTTTTGTCCATGGCAAGCAAAGTTGGCATGGCAACAAAAGTGAATAATGTGTGTAAAATTTATTAAAACTATGTATAATTTATTACTGGGACTTAAAGGGTCCCATTACTGTATTTTTAAGTGGGGTTTTTTTTTCTTCTTTTTTCTTTTCACGAATCACTGGATAAAAACTGTGCTTAGCCATCGCATTAGTGGGCCATTGTATGTTCAGCAAAAACCACTTCAGGCAACAGAGATGGAACAAGGCGTACGGCGACGGTATTCATTATGTACACGTTTTACATAATGCACAAGTACAAAGACCACTTCTGAAACCACACACTGAAACAAGTGTAGTCGCTTTAAAACTAATCTAAGTGTTTAACCACACAAAGCTTTTGTGGTTTTGGGGGAGTCTGTCGCTGCACTGTACGGTTGCAATAATGAAAAACCGGCTGTACTGCTGCCGCTCAGCAGGAATAACAAGCGGAGCAGGTGGAAACCAGACCCGAGCAGAGGATACACGCTCAACGAAGCAGCAGCCAGTGTTTGAATTCAAAATGTGCTTGACTCAAGTCACCGTTTTAAACGCACAAAAACCTGAAACGATTTGAATCAATAACCTGGAGCTGGTACTGTATATCTAATAATCAGGTTCTGTAGAAAAACAACTAGTAGGTGCAAAATACATATTTTCAAACATGTTTGTGTCAGGGGGGGAAAAATATGTCTTTGTTTCTCCTCAACTGTTCATTTACGATCCATTTCTCGGCGGCCGTGATGCTCTCTAAAGTGCTCTTTTGATTGTACGAGTCATTCGCCGCTTCTTGTGAAGGAATTTAATTAAATGGTCACGCTGTCGTGTCTAAAGTGTCCGCTATTCTTCTTTGAAAATGCCAGAAAGGCCGTAAAAAGAGTATGCTAAAAAATCTCCTCATTTTAAACATTAGCTGTTCCTTCTTGGACTCTCTTTGTGGACGTATCTGTGAATTGAGAGGCTTTTCTTTTTATTTCTTTTTTCTTTTTTCATTTTGGTGATGGAGAGGAAGACTTTGGGTGGGTGACGGGGGCTCTGAACAAATGACCAGTGACAATCAGAGCTAGGGGCTCCAAAGCTTTGTAATGATGGACCATGACAAATAAAGTTTGGATGATTTCAATTCATCTGTGAGTGAACACGTTTTTCTTTTTTCACCAGAGATTTATTCAGATATGCACCGACGTGAATTATTCTGAATATCAGACTAATGCACACACACACACACACTCGTCATCAGCAGAAATGCATAACACGCAGCGACAGTTGCTCAATTAAGATTCTGATTCAGAACGGTTTCTATTTCCCTGAAGACCCAAACCAGACATTTCAGCCTGCAATCAGTCTGTTGAAATTACCTCCATCCAGCACGTCTGCCTAAATGAATGAACAAATTGCTTCTCAAAAGGGACAAAAACAAAATGCAAAGCAGTGTGTTTGATATGCCTCTGATTGAAGCAATCATGACCCCCCCCCCCCCCCTTTCCGTACCCCTCCGCCTGTCTGTCATCATGGCCTGCTGTTGCCATGGCAACCCATGCTGTGAGGGTTGCCCTCTGGACAGGATGTTTCCTTCTCACATCTTTCACCTTTTTCTATATAAAATCATGCTTACAGCATCATTATAATATTCCCACTCACTTTGGTAATAACATAACGACCACAAAGAGCGAATCAGAAGGGAAGACGGCAACTGGGACGTTTATTCGGGATATCAGGCTACATGCACTCATCACATTTAACTCCTTAACTCACAAACACAAACAGAGAGCTGTGTACTGTGCATCATGCACTCAAACACATTAAATCTCTTGTTAATGTATCAACAGGGTTTTATACATGCACACAAACAAACAAACAAACAAACAAACAAACACATTCCCCTGCGGCGCAAACCTACAATGAGACAAACACACAGGAGGACAATTCAGGCTTAAACACTCCACTACGGTGGACTTGATTAATTCCATAACCATGTATTTATATGTTGTGAACAGGCTGACAATTTCTGGGATTATTATTTGAAGGTGCACAAGTGGAACTCTGGGTAAATTGCGGGCAGTGAATTGTTAGTTTTGTTCAAGTGCTTTGCCTTGATTGCAGTGTGATTGGTCCTGAGGAGAAAGTGCATTTTAAAACCTTTTATGTATTCCAGCCCTGCGACTCAAATTGCAGTAAACCAAAAGTTTAGGAAAAGGTCTTTCACAGAGAAACGATGGACTGGACTTCACACACACACTTCTGTAGTTCTTGCATCTTTCATAGTTCTGCAAAACCAGACAAGTTTAATAACTCGGTTCGTATGATGACACCGGATTGATGAAGACTGAGAGATGCGGTTAAAAGCTTTGAAAAAGTTAGTAAGTTGACCTTTGAGTTGAATGTATTACATCACGCATGCTGCGTCCTAAGGCGCAGGAGTATTTCCTTTTAAAAAATGGCGGGATCATCTGTTACATAATCAGACCTTAAACTGGATTTCTGTTGGAAATCTGGAAATTTAAATTTAAAAACACACACACACACACACACACAACCCGACCTATGGCCGCCACCTACGGCCCTGTTGTTTACTAAGACTCTCATACCCGCATGTTCAAAGCGCGCTTCATCCTTCCCTCCGCAGTGCATCACTCCCCGACCCCGCGCCCACACAGACGCTGTGATCTAAAATAAAACAAACGCTTTGTGCGCTGCACGGAGAAGCACGCTCGATATCGGAGGGAGAGACGGAGACTT
This sequence comes from Pampus argenteus, assembly GCA_036937835.1. Lineage (NCBI taxonomy): Eukaryota > Metazoa > Chordata > Actinopteri > Scombriformes > Stromateidae > Pampus > Pampus argenteus. The sequence continues at coordinate 3,611,456 of CM072860.1, forward strand.
TGTGCTTCTCTACTGCAACTGAAGACAAAAGTTTAGACTTGAAGCTGCGCAGCATCCATAAGCAAAGATGTGTTTGCAAGCTAACGAAGTTGGTGAATCTATATGGTGAGTTGAAAGCAGCAGCGCTGAGGAGTACTGCAGGGTGCAGAACCAGGCCTGTGTTGATCCTGCCTTTTATTATTTACAAAAGCAAAAAAAAAAAAAAGCAAGACCGTGGCTGCAAACCAAGCGTGGAGGTGTGCAGCGCTACAAAGAGCATACGAGATGCCACAGACTGAAGCTGCAAAGTTGTTTTTTTTTTTTTGAGTTGCCTGCTCTGTGCAGATCTTAAAACGTTGACTTTATAGGGATACAGATCTTCTCCCGACAACAAACGGATGTCTGAATCTGGTCACAGAATATATGCAATATCACTGCAGACAGATAAATCATTTATTTTGGGTTTTTGTTTTGTTTTTGGGAGGGAGAAACTACACATTTGGCCAGTGCATAAACCCCAAGGAGATAACCTATATATTTATTTTTAGGCAAAAAAAAAAAATCTGAGCATACATGATTCAATAATGGACAGGCAGGTTTAAAAAAACAGTCCTAATAGTCATATGCACCTGTTCAGATCCTGGTGGTACACCTCTTGGGAGTTGTAGCATAATAACTTTTGCTTTATTTCTAAGCCTGGCTGTCCTTCAGTGGTTGGATATGTGCGTGATGACTGAATGTTGAATGCAGCGTTCATGCACGTTGTGTGTTATGTACATGTGTCTATGTTGTCGTACAACGCCCACAACTCGATAGAAGACCTTTGTTTTTCTGTTTCTGTTTCTGCTATAATAATGAGAAAGAGACAGCGGGAGGTGTGAGAGAGATATTTAACAAATATTTAACCACTTGTATGTGTGTGTGTGTGTGTGTGTGTGTATGTGGTGGGTAGCTTGGCTTGTGTGTGTGTGTGTGTCTTCTCCCCGAGCGGCTGATGTCACTCAGTAGCCGAGAGGAGGATGATCTCCGGTTTCTCAGGCTCACAAAGAAAATAACGTTGGCTCTG